>MJUU01023378.1:0-24569 GCA_002080025.1 Modiolus philippinarum
AAAGAGTAAAACCTATAAGATTTTTGTTTTACTTATAAAATGCTTAAAGCGCAAGCAACGTAAAAAATGTGAGTGAACTAAGAATCTAGCCCGTTTTACCCGTCTCAACTGTAGTGAATAACAAATCTTACATGTTTGTTTTTTTTCTATAGTGCCGTAGGTAGTAGTTAATATGGCAAAAAATCTGCGGTTTTCAAAAAACGTTTTTTGAAAACCGCAGATTTTTCCCCATAGTTAACTACTACGGAATATAAATTTTAAATACATTTGAACTTTCTTTTCATTTTAAATAACTATTTTGTTAAATTTCTTAATAAATGAAACCTAAATCAACAATTATTAGACAAAAATGGTGGAACAATACCACTGAGACACCTTAATTAAGATCCTTCTATACAGTTATTCTCAGTCAGTTTTTATACATCTTTGGTCTTTGAGATATCTTTATGATATGATCTGCACTAAGTAGTCGAAATGGGTCTGGAGCTGGCATGTCGGTTAACTGCTAGTAGTCTTTCATGATTTCCTGTTTATGTCTGTATATTTAGTTCTTTTAGTTTGATTTCTCACAATTGACGCAGTCCTGTTGCTAACTGAATTTTACTGTTGTTACGATTGTTTTTGATTTATCGCATTGGCTAGGGGGAAGGTTTGGGCCAAATTAAACTAGTTTAACCCCACAGCAGCAGGTTTGCGCCTGAGCCTTTGTGTTTTCTTGTCTGTTTTCTACTTAGTTAATACTTTATGTCTATAGAAGTCTATATATATAGGATGGTATTTATTTCGCTGAACTTGATAACTCTTTATTTAGAGGCCGACTCTGACCTGCCGTTGGGTTTGGAGTTTCCTCACAGTTCATTGAAGATCTTATGGTGGCTTTAAGTTGTTACTACTCCCCTTTGGGTCGTTGTCTCTTTGATACATTCCCCGTTTCCCTTCTTTTTCGTCTATGTACAGAAAATAAATTAACAGCAATTTCTGTAGGTATTTGAGGGGTAATAAGACGGGTTATATATACAGCTCTTTGAGAGATCGTAATTTCGGTGATTTCTGTTTTTTTAGTGGCGATGTGTTTTCTTGTGTACATTTTTGTATAGAAAGTTCAAACTGATCGGCAAGGAATAACCAGTAAGGGTATTAAATTAAAACGACTTGATATATAATGACCTGTTTTATTAAATAGAAAATAGCAAACTTATATATAAATTCAAAAATTTTGCAGTCTCAATCGAATCTGATTTAATGAAAAATAAGCTGAAATCACTTTAATGTTCCGATTTATGATCTTGCAAATTTTTGACTTCAAACTGACTTTCCTACATTGTACTGATAAGTGCACTAAAACAAAGGAACTGTCAATTCACCATTCCATCCAACAGCATTCCTGACCGAAAAGGCTCTATCGTTTTCCGTTTAGACACATACAGCAGAGGGCAGCAAAGTCGGCTTGATCACACACACCCTTTGCGGGATCTAAACTTTTGAAGTAGTCATCATAATCCGTACATAATGTGTTGAAAATCTTCTCTACGCATTCTGCTGCTGTTGAGTCTGCAAATATATAAACAAGTTCGGATGTCATTGATACAATTGGAAAAAGGGCATTCTTGTGGGTTACCAATCCTTTTGCCAAATTATGAAAATTAGGCTTAAATTCTGCACAAGATTGAATTAAAATCGAGAAAGGGTGCCCCCTCTTTTTACTTACCATTGCTTCAATTTTAAATCTTTGACTTGATAACTTATGAAATTCAATCAAATTAAGGACGTTCGCTTCGTGGTCAATTTGAAGAAAAAAAGGATTTCACATAAATGTCATTTTTGTTAGAAAACTGAAAAAGAAGTACTTTATGCGAAAATATAATTGGAAGGTTGCTGATGTCGTTTTTAAGACATAAACGATATATTTTTTTTACAGGAATATGAACTCCTCTGCGTTGTATAGGTTTAAAATAAGCATTGTTTATCTATGTGACAAAATCAAAAGGATTTGATGAAATATGTCAGAGTGATGATAGATAGAGAATAATACATGAACTTTTCCATATCAGCACAGTTATCATTCCGAGACTCCCATATCAGCCAAAGGCGCCAGCCGAGGGCTGATATGGGTCGAGGGATGATAACCGTGCTGATATGGAAAAGGCCATGTCTTAATCTGTTTTAATTGGGAGTTATCATCACACCCGGGCTGATATGGATATTTCAGAAAGAGGCGGTCTGATATGGCCATTTCAGACTGGGTATATGATATGGACTGTTAAGTTCCGGCTGTATCACATATGAAAAACAGAACATATCTTCACCAAGTTCGTGTTAAAGATGTATCCTTGCTGATATGGAAAAGGCCATGTCTTAATCTGTTTTAATTAGGAGTTATCATGGCACACCCGGGCTGATGTGGATATTTCAGAACCGGAGGCGGTCTGATATGGCCCGATACCATACTGGGTATATGATATGGACTGTTAACTTCCGGCTGTATCACATATGCAAAACAGAACAAATCTTCGCCAAGTATGTGTTAAAGATGTATAAAATGAAGTTATCAAGCAAAGTATGGGGGTTTGTGGGCAAAAACTTATAATGTTTGCGAATGGATGAAAGCAGATAAGTCCAAAAATCTAAACAGCGAGCATGATATTTATAGATTATAACATGGTATTTTTCATCTCACACCCTTTATAAGCCCAAGAGGCTCGAGGGATGATTTGATGACGGAGGGCTGAATAAGGATGTGGTATGAAAAATGACATGTATTGATATTTTTATCATATACTTCAACTGCAAAGGAAAGTTTCATCTGAAAAGTATCTTTATGCTTATACAATGCAGTATTAGTATTTTGCTATTAAACTGTATTTGATATGACGATATCGTGTGCAATGTTTATCGTTTTAACGGAAATAAACGAACTTGCGTGTGATAACGCTTCCGAGTAGTGACGGAAAGGCATGTGATAATTACCGGAAGCAGTTGATAACGATGTCATGTCAGCCGCTTCGTCAATTTTTGTTGAAATCGTCTGGTTTAATTGACGGGTAAAACTTTAATTATATATTTTAACTAAGTATATGATAAAAACCAAAACCAATTTTTGATATGAAAAATAACTACTATTTTTCAAAATAAAATCAGACATTCAATTTGTGATTTCAAGAAATCATATTCTTGAAACCAGGATACTTTTATATTAAAAAAATGAAGTTCTTGTATCAATTTTTGATATTAGCAATTCGATTTGTCGATATCAGAAATTATAACTCTTGATATAAAAATAGGGAATAAATAGTTAAAAGGCGCCTCGTGGAACATAACCAAAATTCATACGTTTTTGAGACAGTAATTTAATTCACTGTGATGACAAGATTGTTGTACATACTACGAAAATCATGAATTGATATATAAATGATTATATTAGCTCTAAATGCAACATTAATGCATTTTTCTTTTATTGCATTATTTATTGTATTTTATTATTCTTATCGTCCCTTGGGTAACTATAGTCAGTTTTTGATGAGCCAAACTTTGTTCACCAAATTGTAAATATAATTTTCATCTTTTATTTTTGAATAAACAAAACCTTCACTTCCTCATGAAAATCTGATTTTTTCACCAAGTGCTCAGTTGATTTGTTATATTCTATCTTACTAAATAAATCGTTTTGGGAAAAAATTGTTTTGGGGAAATTTCGGACAAAAGTGTAAGCAATACTCACCTGAAATAAGGAAAATTCCTAAAACCAAAAGAAAACCGAACAAAGTTGATTTATGCATTTTGCAATGTCTTAATAACGATTCAAAACTTGCAAACACAATATATTAATCCAAAAACTGAAATTAACAATAATCCGATTTTGAATACACAATATGTGTATTTTATTGTAACCCTGAGAGAATTATCTTGGTGCAATTATAAGCTTAATCTTAATACGTGTACTTTTAATAATACATTCCCAAGACATAATTAAATTTGGACATAGAAGTATACATTTATAAGTGAATAAATCTAAACAAGACTTGATTTACCGTTCTCTGTCAGTATTAGTTATGCAAGCTATGTCGTCCACTTCTTCGGTGCTATCTGAAAACCGATAATTTTGAAGAGGGATCTCCCTGGGAGAGGGAATAATTAACAGGCTAACAATCTTAAATTTTCACAAAACAATATTAATTTACAGTAAATTCATAAAATAAGTAACACAATTTTTATATAAAAAAAGGCAAACAGTACTAGTGTTTGTTATTTCCATGTAACAGTTAACACAAAATACGAATTCAACAGAACAGAACACAAACAGTTAACAATTGATTCATTTCGCTAGAAACATTTAACAACAAGCTGAAATGCCCAAATTACATTAACAGAAAAACGTCTTCCCCTTTCAATAAATGTGTGGATCTATATCTTTTATGGTGTGTGTGTTTTTTCTCTTTTCCTATAGTTTGACATTTTCAGTTGAATCATTCCAGATACTGTATTCAATTCGGACCAAGAGCATAGTTTCAATCACGGACAAGACACAGAGGATGATCTAAAGTCCCAAAGAACAGCCCTATTGCCCTGAATATCAGCAGGATTTTTTGCACACAAAGTGCATTTTGACAGAAATATTACAGAATTAAGAGTGTTTGAACAGACTAAATATAAAGTTTAAGTGATTTACAGTTTTCTGTATAAAGGAGTTCTTGTCAAATTGATTTCTGAGCAGAGTTGTGCATTTAGAATGGAAAATAATTCAGAATTATGTAGTCATTCTTTAAGATTTTTAAGTTCTAATTCTTTCACCTAGGTCATTTAGGAAATAATTCACGGGAGCGTGAATATATGGCGATTTTACCACGGGTTGGCCCTTTATGGCAAATATTTTACCCCGAGCGTATGCGAGGGGTAAAATATAGGCATGAAGGGCAAACGGTCCGTGTAACACTTAACAATTCAAAATTCTAAAACTTTTCGAAATTTTAATATTTTAAAAGTTTGACCAAATATCTAAAATATCAAATTTTCAAAATGAACAAAAATATTAAAATCTTGAAAATTTAACCAAAGTATTAAAATTTCAAAATGTTTAAACTTTTACATTTTTGGACGTTTGATCAAACTTCGAAATTTGTAAACTGAACTTTTATTTTTGATTATTTCGCTTTTTAAAAGTTTCGAATTTTCGATTTTTGACTAAAATTTAAACTTCACAAAATCGCTAGCTCATGAAAGCTAATTTTTTCGATAATCTGCAGACCACTTTCTTTCACTTCACATGTGAAGAATATTTCAGTTTTAACCTAGAGTTAAGTTAGACCTGAGGGCTAGGACACTGAATAGGGAGACTAAATTGCCTTTGTGTGTTCTTTTGTTTTTTTAATAAACTATAATGCATCTAGCTTTAATATTTATATATATGCCCTTTATCTCTATGTAGATTTGTATTTTATTGAAAGATAATGTTTTAGCTTTAAAAAGGTAGCACATGAAAGTTGGTCCCACTTGAAATAAGCGGGAAGAGGGATTGACGTTTTTTAAACGAGCTGGAAACGGCATGCATGTGAAAATAGGAAAAGATGTCCACCGTGAAGCGGGAATTGTTGAAATGTATCCTGTGAAACGGGAAAAAGCGGCCTCTATAAGAGTCTTTATAAATATTTTCCAGCTCGTGGAACCGGAAAGTGGAGAAAAATTGACGGAATTTCGTTTAAGGGACACCATTGAGACCCCTAAGAAAATATCAACACCATTGACGCCAATTTCTTATTTCGGGAGATAGGATCCCGGGAGCAAGGATTATTCTATAAGGATATATGTGTAAATCCAAATTAGACGGCAAAAACGGTAATTGAACAACTCCTTTACTATATTGTCAGTGTCATCCTGCTGTGACGTGTATATATCTTCCACTTTGTAGTCCAAAGAGCTGTGTGTCTTTTTCAAGAGTAGTTCTGAGGATATTTAAGAAAACCGTCCAAAATCAACACCACTCCTGATAAAGAGAGTCGATAAAAAATATCTATTTATTCAAGTTGCATGCCAGGTTGCACTTATTTCAAAGTAAAATGAAATAGTTTTGATATTGAGCTTCATAGAGATACTCTTTGAAAACAACGGGTTACTACTAACCGGAGAATTTTCGAACAAATAAGCTACTTCTAATTTAACTTAACTTCAGTGTTCATGACAAACCCACCATCAACATTAATTGAAAATGTAGTTAATGGTAGGTTTACACTGTCGATCTAAGCAACTCGACCGAACTCGATCTATGAATATTCATGAATATTCATCGATCGGGACACTGATCTTGAATGCTCGTGTTCGGTCTACTAACCAAATCGGGGCGATCTTACTAACTCTGCTGAACTCGAGCTGTGTTCCCGGATATTTTTCACATGTCAAAAAATATCGTGTAGGGGTCGTGTGCATTATAATAATGTCGAGAACACGTCGGGAATCAATCGGGGTCTGATCGAGGTAGTCGTGAAGAGGTCGAAAAGGGATCGGCCTTGATCGAGTTTCAAAATTTTAGCCGATCATGCCGATTTCTACCCGACTTTAACTCGATTTATGCCGAGTCGCTTCTAGATCAACTCGATTAGTACTCGATCATTACTCGACCAACACGATTCTTTCTTTTATTCTATACAAGATCTTCCCGACCATAACCCGATTTTTTTCCGACTTGTATCCGACTTTTACTCGACCACTCAAGACCATACTCGATTTAACACGACAGCATGTCATCTTTTCACAATAGCAAAACATGAGGCTTTCAAGAGTCTCAGTCTCTCACTAGGGCCTTACTTCAGTCTTCAGGGAGCCATACATTTTACTCCAATGACTATTGTGATCAAATTTGGCTGATGATCATCTTTGATATGATGTCTCAAGTGGGGACCAGCCAAGGACTCTTGATTTCAATTTTGGCCAATTAGCAAAGTAGTTTCAGAGTAGACAGTATTTGAATGGATATATGAAGGTGGGTTGAATATTAAATAATGTTCCCCGTTGTGGGCAATCTTAGATTTCATGCAGACAAGATAGATACTATTTTGAAATTGGAACATTCAAGGACTATTTTGACCAAGTTTGGCCGCACTGAAAATCCTTCTGGTACAATCTTTTACTTTGTACCCTTTAGCAGTCATCTTGTATTAGCTGGCGATATGACAGACATTATTTTGAAAAGGGACTATCATTTGGCAATCGTAAAAAGTTTTGTCTAATGGGCTTAGGGGTTTCAGAGGTAACGTTTAAATGAGTTTTCCATAAGATCCAATTTTCTATCTCATCTGCTTTTTTTCTCATGGACATCGGCTCTTGAAAACTCTGTTCGGTAATTTTGTTATTACCCCCATTTAAAACTGCTAGAAAATTTCCAGTTGGCGGTTGTATTTGATTAGAAGCGGACATGACGTTTTTTTTCACATTGAACCAATAGAGGTCTTTCAGGAGTCGGCGGTTTCTGTGGGTAGAATATATTTGAATGCAAAGTTCATCGACAACGGACACAAAATAATGGCAAAAGCTCTATCTCACTTTATCAGGATTGTAGAAAAGAATATTTGATTGTGCATGCTACTAGTATAATTAGAGGATGATCCTGTCATTACATGTAGGACTAATCTGATACATAAAACAGAAGAAATATGATCACATGATATCTTTTGTAATTAGATTAACAGTACTTTCGATGTATACCCTTAAACTTGCTTGTTGTAGAAAAATCCGGTTTTTAGAAAGTGAAAATGGCGAGCAGCTGCCCGTTGGGTACGACATTTTAACGGTGCAAATTTAAGAGAATTTTTTATCTTCTAGTATATGTTACAAATGTTCAAAATCGCATTTTTTTTTTATGTAATTTAGCTTGAATCATATCCTGTGATAAGAGTACAAACCTGCTCGGAAGAAACAATATTTTATTCTTTAATTCATTTTTTTAGTGAATCTGTTTCTTGGAGTGTGTATATTGGGTACATCTTGGTTTCAATTTCAAATTCTGTCAGCATAGCTATAGTCGATTGAATTTAAGCCCTCTGCACGTCATCCTTTAATTCTACTAGTAGCATGCACAATCTGATATTTTTTTCCTACAATCCTGATATAGCCAGGTTGAGCTTTTGCCATTATTTTGTGTCCGTTGTCCATGAACTTTGCATTCAAATATATTCTACCCAGAAACCGCCGAGTCATGATAGACCTCGATTAATTCAATGTGAAAACGCTTCTAATCAAATACAACCGCCAACTGGGAAAATAGTTGTAAATTTGATCTTATCGGAAAACTAATTTAAACGTTACCTCTGAAACCCCTAAGCCAATAAGACCAAACTTGTTAAGATCTTGTATAGAGAAAAAGAAAGAATCGTGTTAGTCGAGTAATAATCGAGTACTGACCGAGTTGATCTGGAAGCGACTCGGCATAAATCGAGAAAAGTATGAGTTGAGGTCGGGTAGAAATCGGCATGATCGGCTAAAATTTTGAAACTCGATCAAGACCGATCCCTTTTCTACCTCTTCACGACCACCTCGATCAGACCCCGATTGATTCCCGACCTGTTCTCGACATATAATGCACACGACCTCTTTACGATATTTTTAGACATGTCAAAAATATTCAAGAACACAGCTCGAGTTCAGCAGAGTTTACAAAGTAAGATCGCCCGGATTTGGTTAGTAGACCGAACACGAGCGTTCAAGATCAGTGTCCCGATCGATGAATATTCATGAATATTCATAGATCGAGTTCGGTCGAGTTGCTTTGATCGGCAGTGTAAACCTACCATTACTTTGTAAAATATTGTATAACTTTTATCTCTTCCCCTATTACTTTGCATGCTTATCCTAAGCATGTCTTAAGTTCTTGTAGAAACTTTGGTACTATGATATCGGGGTAAAGTGCAGAATTAATTTAACATGCATGGAAGTCCTGTTTGTCAGACAACTTTATGCACATTTCATGAGCAAAATATCTTACTTAGGAGTTATGCATAGACAAGAATAAAAGCCCTGTCCTTGAAAAACTGGAGTTTTCTATATATCGTGTGCGTTTTTGTCACATGTACATTCACTCCATATCCTTTCATTTTTCCAATTATATGTTTATGTCGGTTTTATCTTTCTTTTTAGACTAAGCAGTACTTGAATACTTTGATTTCTTAAACATGTATACTGCCACCGTTTGCTACAAAAACGAAACAATTTAATACACTTGATACAGTGACTACCTTGGTAGAATCCGGTTGCTTACATACACAAATAGGCTACTTAAGCAATGGTACGTTACCGATAACCTGAAGTCAGCACTGAAGGTTTACGGTCGACATCACGATCTTGTAGAGCGCTATGGGATATCAATTTGCCAAATGACAACAGATCGTTCGCTTTGCAACAAAAGTTTGTTTTTCTCTACTGGATTCGACTTTACTACCGGTGTGGACATGTTCAACACGGCGGGTGTCTTCCGGTGCATGCACCTGATCTCACCCTTGGTATTTAATGGGTCTTTGTTGTTCATCTTTTGATGTTTACTGTAAACGTGGAAATTTTGGCGTTGAGATAATTTTTGCTTATTTCGCGTTTTGGAATTTTACGCGAATATTACCCCCACGCGAAAGTTTTAAATAAAAAACGTTTTACAATCAAATTTCGAAGATTCGCGAATATTATAACCACGCAAAACATGCAAAGGGTTCGAGTATGACAATTCGCGAAATTAACCTCCCACGAAAATAACCACGTTTACAGTATGTGTCTTCATTTTTTCTTTTCTGTGTCGTACTCTTGTTGTGTAATTGTTTTCCGATGTTAGAATGTTAGACAGACTGAGTGTTGGGTTCTCACTCACTAATAATGAAATTGATACTTCCGATGATGAACATATTACTCATACCGAGTTCAAGACCACCCCGCATATCACTGCTCGGGGGAAATTTGTTTCTAGATTCCTTCACGCATTTCAAAGTTTCTAAGTGGATCCAGAGGCTTGGTTTCGCAGATTAATACCCCTTTTTCTGGACAATGATATTATTTCTTGTTCATCTGGCATAAAAGGCCATGTGAGCTTTTGCCATCATATTGCGTCAGTCGTCCGTCCGTCAACTGTTTCAAAAATATTCTCCTAAAAAATTGTAATCAAATTTGGCCTGAACGACGACCAGGTTATGTAGTTTCAAAATTATGTTCGTTTTGTCCGCAGAACAAAAAACATGGTTACTCTTTCTAAAAATAGAACTTAGTGGTAAATTGCTGTTTTTTTCCAAATAACTCAAAAACATTATAAATATCAAAAATGTGACGGCGTAGAAATAATTGTCATGGCAAAATTTTGAAGAAAATCTGATGAACCATAAGGTGGTCTGTTGATTTTTTACGATTGCTATGCGTTTTGAAATATATTTCAAAAACCAATTGAGATAGAGGTTAAGTTTGAATAGCAAATTTTCGTAAACTGTTCGATTGACGTATTGAAAATCACATTTTGACCATCTCCTCTGAAACCAATGAAGCAAAATCAAATCAAACTTTATAGGAAATTCCCGAATGATGTTTGGGGGGTCCCTTACAGAACTGCTCATTTCATTCCGACATTGAATGCATGGCTATCAGCACAGAATGTAGTTAAAAATTGGACCCTATGGGGGAATCATCTTTTTTCATCATCTTCTCTGAAACTTTTGATGCAAATTTATCTAAATCGTTGTATTTAAACAAGTGGCATTTTCGCTAATTTTGAGACAAGTTTTACGATCCGTCCCTCTCACTTCATGAAGAGAAGAGGAGCGAATCGCAACCCTTGGCTAACGAAGATAGAAGTTTTGAAGGTCGTTTACAATAGTTGTTCATTTCGGTTGGATCTGCGAAAAACGTGGTCGTCAGCGAAAAAACTTAATATTAGTTTAACATTTTGAAACATCAAATTTTGATCAACTTGTTTGAAACTACTGAAATTTTACAGGCACAATGTATGCAAAGTCTTACACAATATATTGCTTATTTGTTCCGATCCAACAAAAACATGACCACCAGCGGAGAACATAATTAAACAGCGGACGTTTTAGGAAACCCAAACTTTACAGGAAAATGTTTGAAAGGTCTTTTTGCAACAATTACTCATTCATTTTACGCATGTCAGATAAAAAAACCATGGCCGCCAGGAGATGACATGTTCTATTTTTGACCCTATGTATGGGAAAAACCAAATGTAATTTTTTTACTTTATACTTTTGCTTTGAGACATTTTGTTAGGAGAGCGATACAGGCTCACGCTCCTGTGTCATGTCTGTCTCTAATTTTAATTAGATTGGCATAAGGTGCAGTACAATTTAAAAAAATAAAATGATAAAAAAAACATAGAGCTTTCGTACCGTAGCTGATGGATATGGGTATGGGTAGTATGGAAACAAAACTCTTAACATGCAATTTTAATTTGGAATTTTCTTATTATTTAAGAAAAAACAGAAAATTACAATCTGTGATATATTTTTAGCTACAACGTTCTTCTTTACTTGAGAGTTCCCACGTATCCGTCGCATGCTTCACTACTCTACTATGCTTAATTTTCGTCCACTTTGCTCACGGTGACCGTCCCTTTACAATACTCGAGGTTTCTGCCACCACTCTAAGGTACGAATTGACGTCAATAGTGTAGATATCCCACCCCTCACATCTAACTCAAGTCAATGGTATAACTGATATATTATTCATATTCTATATATTGATAACCAGTAGCGTTGTTGCCGACTAATTTGGATTTAATTATATCCCTACAGAATAACCCTTATAACGGGGATAATGCCTCCCCAAAGAAAAAAAATGGCGTCAGCGGTGTTGATATCTTAGGGGTCTCAATGGGATCCCTTAAACGAAATCCTTTCAATTTTTCTCTTCAATTTTCACTTTCCGGTTCCAGGGGCTGGAAAGAGGCCGCTTTTTCCCGTTTCACAGCCTTCACCTGAACGATTCCCGCTTCACGGTGGACATCTTTTCCCATTTTTACATGTGATTTTTTGCAAAGATCCCGTTTCCAGCTCGATTAGCTTCCCGCTTATTTCAATTTGAACCAACCTTCATGTACTATAAAGCTAGAAACATTATCGTTGAATAAAATACAAATCTACACAGAGATAAAGGACACAAACATGACAAAGATGTATATATTTTAAAGCTAGATGCATATAGTTTATTAAAAAACAAAAGAACACACAAATGTTAAAATGGTCTCCCTATTCAGTGTCCCCATAGCCCTATCGTCTAACTTAATTCAAGGTTAAAACTGAAATATTCTTCACATGTAAGTAAAAAAGCTCGTCTGCAGATTATTGACAACATTACCTGAACTAGCGATTTTGAGAAGTTTTGTATTTTTAGTCAAAAATCGAAAATTCGAAACTTTTAAAAAGCGAAATAATCAAAAATAAAAGTTCAGTTTACAAATTTCAAGTTTGATCAAATGTCCAAAAATGTAAAAGTTTAAAAATTTTGAAATGTTAATACCTTGGTTAAATTTTCAAAATTTTAAATTTTTATTCATTTTGAAAATTTGATATTTTAGATTTTTGGTCAAACTTTTAAAATATTAAAATTTCAAAAAGTTTTAGAATTTTGAATTGTTAAGTGTTACACGGACCGCAAACCCGTGGTAAAATCAACATATATTCACGCTCACGTGAATTATTTCGATTCTAAAAACTGTCGTCAAACTGTCTATGACGTTATCAAAAGTACCGTCGATTGTCCTGACAATACTGACGAATATATGCGGATTTTACCACGGTTATGGACACAAGGCGATTAATTAAAGGACGTCATATTAGAAAAAACAAATAACCTCACCCTCCTCTGAGAACCAACTTGAAGTAATTAACTTTGTATAGCCATGCCATAGCAACTACCCTTACAACCGAGTAACATATTTTCATTGAAAAGTCTTAAAAATCAATATAAATGTTAGAGGAATGGAATATTGGGGAATTAAACGGTTAAAGTCCATCAATTTATAGGGGGGGGGGGGGGGGNGGGGGGCAGGAGGGGGTCTGATCCCGGAATCCCGACTTTATTTTTTCTAAATCCCGAAATCCCGAACTACAAAGAAACTTAAAGACTGCTGAAATCCCGATTCCCGGTGAATAAATTTCCCGAAATCCCAGGCTTAAATCATAAAAATCCCGAAATCCCGGGCTTAAAAACATCCAATCCCGACATCCCGAAAAAGGTCCTGCCCCCTCTCATTTATCACATCAGTTAGAGAGATTTTCTGGTTTGTTTCTTAATTTTGGAGATTAAAATTTATATATTTCCAAAGATTTGTCCAGGTTTCAGAGGGGCTAGCAAAATGAAGGGTTATACTACTATTTAAAACTTTATTACTATAATAATTTTAAGTGAGATTTCCAATAAATAGAATGGATTTCTTGCATGGTAAAATATACTTGATTATTGGTGCACACCACCTATCAATTATTCCCCTTCAAACAAAATCTAAAACTCACCATTTCAGCTGAATTGAGAATATTCCAAGACAAAACTGACGGCGGATGCATCAAACCAATTCAGCTGAATTGAAAATATTCAAAGACAAAACTGACGATGGATGCATCAAATCTCAAACAAATCCTTAATAATAAGGTATCAATTTCATAATATTCGGATAGCCTAGTGTGAACTGTGTCGGTCGTTTGTTAACTTTACATTTTCATAAAAACAATGAAACGAATTCAACCAAACTCTACAGGAACGATGTTTTGACTGTCATAAAAAAGATTGCCCATTTCGTTCCGATCCAACAAAAATATGGCCACCAGCTTGGAACGTAGTTTGACATTGGAACTTATGGGAAAACATATCATTTTCATCATCCTCTATGAAACAGATGAAGCAAATTTAAACATACTGTAATGAAATAATGTGCGAAGAGTCCTTTACAAAGTCCTTAAAAAGTTTGCTCATGTTGATCAGATCCGATAAAAACGTGGCCTCCAGCGCGGAACATAGTTTAATTATTACAAAACGAAGAAAATTATATTTTTTCATCAACTCTTCTGAAACTGCTATTAGCAAATTCAACAAATCTTTATAAGAATAGTGTTTGGAAGGTCCTTTACAAGTATTGCTCATTTTGTTCGTATCCGACAAAAACATGGCCACCAGAATGGAACTTGGCCATTGATTTTACGATGCCAACGTGTTTAAAAAATAATTTTCTTCACTGTTGGCATTCGGAATCATATATTAACCTTACCAACACATTATAATTCAATATAAAAATAATCTCAATGACTTCCCTTTTATCAGAAAATACCGGTCTCAACAAAGACTAGATGTTCTAAACATATGACAGGAGATCTCATATTAAATATTCCAATTTTTTTTTAATTTTATCTCTACTGAAGACATATTAGTTGTCAAAATGCGCATATGCAAAAACTAAATTAATAGTAACTTCGGTATTTTGTTATTCATTACCACTAGGCCGATACATCTACTGAAAAGGGGGGGGGCAGGACCTTTTTCGGGATGTCGGGATTGGATGTTTTAAGCCCGGAATTTCGGGATTTTTATGATTTAAGCCCGGGATTTCGGGAAATTTATTCACCGGGAATCGGGATTTCATCAGTCTTTAAGTTTCTTTGTAGTTCGGGATTTCGGGATTTAGCAAAAATAAAGTCGGGATTCCGGGATCAGACCCCCTCCTGCCCCCCACTGGTGGACTGTTAGTTCCGAGGGTATTCACCAACCCATTAGTCAGTACTCGGTGCATGGCCCGAAACCCGATTTTATTTGGAAACTTGCAATATCAGAATTTTAGTAAATTTTGTTTACAACTAAGGAGTATCTCCCTCTTGTATGACTCTGTCCTTAGCAGATTTTGGAAATTAATGGTTATTTGTTCTCTATTAGTTTTTACACATATTTTCTGATTTCCAAATGTTTTGATTTTATCTGCACTGAGAAGACATGGGTTGTCGGATTTACATCTCCCAGCTCATTCACTATTCAAGGGCCTGTGGTTGATACAGTGACTCCCTTGATAGTGCCCGGTTGCTCACAAATAGGCTACTAAAGCAAGGGTATGTTACCAAAAACCTGAAGTCATCCCTCCAGAGGTTTTAAGGTCGATATCACCCTATTGCGGACAGCTATTGGATATCTGTTCCCAGATGACAACATATCTTTCCCTTTTGTTTCCTCTACCGGATTTGACCTCACTGCCGGATTTGACATGTTCAACACGACGGAAGTCTTATAAGAAGTTGGAGATGCTTACTCTTTATATACCAGTGCAACTGATCTCACCCATCTTTCACCATCTTTTTTAATTGAATTCGTGTTGTTGATCATTGTGTGTGTGTGTCTTTTTTTCTCTTCTCTGCCTTTGTTTCTTTGTTTTTCAGATGTTGTCATTGTCCTTAGATTGTTCGTTTTGGGTTGACGTTTCGGTTCTAACTTACTTTAATGTTATCTTTACATATGATCTTATCTCGGAAAACGCCTCTAAGAGAAGAATATTCACAGATTTCCTATATTTGCTGTCAATATTTCCCTATCAAAGAAATTCTCAAATTATCTCCGTAAAGCTAGTCTTAATTACTACTTACTATACTTATTATACTGAACAACAAAAGAAACGCAACACTTTTATTATCTAGATCCCTAGGTATTTTAGCAATATCAGCCTTTTTATGTATTTTTTAAATTTCAAATGCCAAGACAAGTAAGTCAATAAATGTCATTTTCAAGTCACAGCAACGGTTTCTGTTGAATGTGTGAGAAAACAAGATTCAAAGAATTGCTTTCTCCAGAATGAGCTTGTTTGGCAGTTGTATTGTCAAAAATTACAAAAACAGTAATTTTTAACCAAATCGTTCAAGTACACGGTAGGAGCACAAAAGGTTCAAATTCCACCCTTTTCGACATTTTTTTAAAAATTTTTGTGCGATAAAGTGGTTTTTCGGGGGGGGGGGAATTTAAAAAAAAAATCAGAATTTTGAATGTGATAAGAGACACAATGTGTAAAAATTTCAAATTGCTGCAGCATGTATTTGAAGAGTTATATGCCGTTGAATTTTAAGGTACACATAATTACACGTTTGGGGTGCGCTTCTTTTGTTGTTGAGTATATTCAATACCAGACATTTTGAACTTACTATGAGGTATGTTGATTGCCTGACCCCATGGGGTCAGGCAGTATAAGGTATAGGTTACAATAAACCATTAGATGATATGGGCGCATCCATTTTATGAAGAGAAGAGAAGATGCAATGGAGATTTCAAAACATGGCTTGCTGTGATTGGTTGTTAATAAATGTGAATTGCGTGGTTTATCTGAAACTACTATGACATGGTAATGTTTGCAAAATAATGTATTCTTTTTATTCTTGATCTGCCATATATGGGAATGTTTATTTCAATGGTTATATTTGGCGGTGATTTTGTGCGAAATTGACGGTGGTCACTAAAAACCGAAAATTACGATGAGAAAAGCAATGGGAAGCCCCTGTTTTTTTCTTGCCGAAAGTTTTGTCGGGTAATGAAGTTCAGTAATTAAAGATGTCTGGGATGAAAATTTCTTTGGTGAATTCTGTAGACCATGATTCGTTACTATTGCCGCCTATGGGAAAATTAATGGTTTATTGTAACCTATAGTTTGTACATGGCCGCGGTCATGTTTTCCGTCATTGTCAGGGAGACGCTTAAAAATGAATATTAAATAACTCGTTTTCACAAACGTCTATATGAAAATTATAAACAAATTAGAGGAAGCTACATGTAGTATGTGTATACGATTTCAGACAAAATAATTAGACTACGACAGATAATAAATAAAAACTTTATCAAGTGTAGAATATATATATGTTGACATATCAATTGACCTGTTAATTATTTACAACAATGTAGATTCTGCCGAATGTGAGAAAGAGGTCAAAGCGTGATAAAATTGTGTTATTATGCTATTCAGATTTTAACCAGATGTCGGTAAAAGACTAATTTACAAAATATAATGTCAAGATTAAAATTAAAACTAATAACAAGTTAACCCTGATTGCAAAAATTTATCAAGTGAAGAATACTTTGACATTTTAATTTACGTGTTAAGTATTTATTACACTGTAGCAGTGCAGAACAAAATAAAAATGAATCCACTTTTGTATTTTAGTCTTAACATGTTAGAGGAAAAAAGAAGATTGGCTCATGCTTTTGTATTTTAGTCTTAACATGTTAGAGGAAAAAAGAAGATTGTCTCATGCTTTGAATCTAATAACATTTTAGATAATTGTTACAGAAAATGCTGGAATAAATAATAAAATAACGAAGTAACTGTATTGATTATATTTTTACATTCAATTTAGAAATATTTCAAACAATAAGATGTATGCAACTTTGGATGCCTAGCTAGCTCACACTATTCAGGTAGAACTAAGTCATCGTGACCTTTATTTCACTGTCGAGTGACTTGTTTAAGTTTTAATCTTCAAGATGAAGAACAACTGTAAAGGGCTTTGTATTGGCGGTACGAAATTTTCGCGGTTTTCAGTGTTGCATTTATTCGCGGGGTTTTATATTTGGTTCTGCCGTGTATTTGTACAAATTTTGTCTGATGTGCATTTACATCATAGCCTTTCATTGTTTATTATGTCCGACTTAGCCAAACCTCATCTATACAGTGATAAAAACTTGCATACAGATTAAAAACAGACCCTAAAAATGTAGTACACAGTGGCATAATGTTAGCATTCATGCGTGATAAGGGCATGGCCAACATCTTGGCTAGAATAAGAATGCACTCCTCAAGGCTTAACTGCATGTCAAATATCAAGTGGCTAGGACTACTGGTACAGGCTGTACTAACTGCTTGCAAAATGCTTACAATGATTGTTCATATATGACTAAGTGCCAGCTAGGGTCATCATCTGGGCATTGAATTGGTATTTAATCCTTTACACTCATCTGCATGTCAAATATAAAATGGCTACAATTTCTAGTGCAGGCTATACAAACTGCTAGCCAAAAACTAAAAGTGAAAGCTCATGCATGACAAAGGGGCTAGGGTCATCATCTGTGGAATCGGTGTGTTCTCAAGATGCACCTGTATGTTAAATATCAAGTGGCTAGGACTACTGGTACAAGCTGTACTTACTTCTTGCATAAAACATAACCAGAGCGTTCTTGCATGACTAAGGGGCCGGTGCCACCACATGAGCAAGGAATCGGTATGTACTTCACAAGACGAAAGTGTATGTCAAATATCAAGAGGCTATGGCTAGGCTTAGGATGTTATTTTATAATATTTTTCTTCAAATAAATTTCCTGTATTTTGATGGGTCGAACATCCATGTGGTATTTTATTATACCCCCCGCACTTGCAGGTAGTATGTATAATGAACAAATAGAAAAAATGCATAGAATCAGAATCAGAACCAGAAATATATACTATTAGTAATTTGATTGCGAGAATGGAATTATCTGCTTGTATTGCATCGAGTGCGACAGTATTTTTATCGCTAATTCTGTTATTGAAAAATACCGGATAAACGTTCCCTTTTCCAGTGCAATATTTAATTTAGTTGAACATAATACTTTTGGTTGAATATAGCGCTTTTTTTCTTGGGATTGTTTCTGTCACGAAATGTTCCATAGAGATTGACGATAACATGTTCATATCAGTGCAGTGCAGTGATAATAGAATTATCGTCGCTCGGAAACAATTGAAAATTGCGCAAATTAACGATAATATTTTATTACCAACTTAGGGCCCAGGAGGGCATGATACATCAAACATTTATGATTGGTATACAAGTACAATATTACAAAAAAAAACAGTCTAGACAATAAAGAACAATTAATAATAAAAAAAAAACAAAAAAAATAAATAAATAAATAAAGGCATATATATGCACGTCTACCGCAGATGCACTTCATAGTAATATTAATGATATACATCTAGCATGATAGTAACAGCAACAAGTTAAAAGAAATAAAAATATAGTAATGGACGGTGCCATATAATTTATATCCAACCATCTAAAACCTGTGGCATATAATAGTTAAAAAAAGAGAAGGGGCCAGACAGTGTATAGCCTGCAAAAAGTATCAAGGGACGGTGCCATATGGAGAAAATACCTGCTTATACTTAGTGCAGGCCACACAGTATTAACCGAAATCACTACAATCTTGAGGGAATATAGCCGGACAACCTGCAGAAAGTATCAATCATATGCAATGAACGACAATCAATTTGAAAAATTATCTGAAATATCTGACAAATTGAAAATTATATGCCGAGGTCAGGCAAGCTTTTTTTGAAAGCTAATACTTGTTGTTATAGGTTACAATAAACCAAATAATTGCCTTCGGAACACAACATTTCATTCAGAATAAAGCAATAGATCATCTACGATTGGTTGATAATGAAATGAAGCATTTAAAAATAAAACTGAATAATGTATAGTTAGTTGAAATGTTATAATTTAATTTTCGTTATTCTACCCCTGACATGTGATATTTTAATGCCTAGGGTGGGGATTTGAAAATTTTCGTTTTTTGAATATCACCTCTTTTGAGCCTCAAATTAAACCCAGAAAAGCCAAGGGAACCCCTATTTTTCATTTTAATAAAACAAAGGTCTTTATATGTAGTTTTCATTTTCTGGGCAACCGAGCATAAAATTAACCTACATCTATTTTTAGAATTTTGTTGAAAAGGGGAACCCCCATACGGAAATAACATTATAAAGTATTTGGTTTATTGTAACCTTGAAGGCCTCATGGTTACTTCAAGATAAACAATATTGCTACGGTCAACCAAGTGGCAAAACTTTTACTGAACAGAAGTCAAAGTTTAAACCCCAAGTTTTTACCATGTGTTTGTTGAGAATTCTATAGAAAAAAGAAGGGAAACGGGGAATGTGTCAAAGAGACAACGACCAAAAGGGGAGTAATAACAACTCAAAGCCACCATAAGATCTTCAATAAACGGTGAGAAAACCCCATGCATTTACTCCATATCCTTTCATCGTTACTTTTCTACAAAATAAAGATCAATAGAAGGGTTTTTCTAATATCTGATCGAATCTTGGATTCGCATAGATATTCTCCTCATATCTAAGTTTAATGCCATGTCCGAATTATTTCCGAAAAGAAGAGGTTTTATTGAAGGCAGATAAATACTGTTTGATTTTCTGCAAGATGGAGTTGATATTTTTAATTTTCAATGCCTTTTTGCGTTTGTTGTGTTGCATTGTCAGAAAATTCTGAAAGGGTTCCACTAAGTATAGATCTACAACGGTGGTTTGCTAGTGTGAGTACCTTTCCAAGACGTAGCTGTCTGAATCTAGACTCTTCAATTACCAAAATTACTTTATCATTACCACAATATAATGCTTTATTTTTGACACATTCAAGGGATAAACGTAAACTTAATCGTCTCACAAAATAACTGAATGCCTTACCCAATTAAAATCAATACATACACACATTGCTAAATACACATGAACAACTACAATTTCCTGAACAAAATGTGACCCCTTAAAATATTTCATTATAGCTATTATGTCCACTGCTTCATCATCTCGGCTTCAGATGTCCGGTTAGAGAGTTATCTTCAAATCTGCAATCTAGGGGTTAAGATAGTACGTTCACTAGTACAATCACTGTAGCTCATCACCTCTGCATGAACTGCACAAAGAGTGAACTCTACTATAAGTGATAAGGTTTGTCAATTACTTCTCATCGTTCCTACACCACTAATATAAGACCTGTCGGTCCATGATAGAGCTGAAATACTGCTGAAAAGGACGTTAAACTGAATGTACGCAAACGGACAAATCAAATTCATACACTTGTATAGTATCACTAACGGTGATTGTATTCTTGTCAGTTATATTCTGATGTTTAATATTCGTGTTTCCATTTCATTAATCTTATAGAAATTATTTCTTTTTCTTCAGTAAATTTCTCTTATTTTTTAATGCATGCCTAAAGAAACATGTTTTCACTGTTACAAGTCATACACAGCGCAAATATTCAGTTTTGTTTTTTCTTGTAGCCACATATGATAGCGTTGTACTTCTGACTTGCGTACAAAAATCTGATAATGAAAGCTTATTATCTAATGAAATCTTAATAGTCATATACATATGTAAATGTTATGTTTTTGAAACTATCATAACTATATTCCGTGACACTTTGATCTTCTACCTAACTGGTTCTATTATGCAAGACCAATCATTATCCATTATCTCCAAGAATCTTCAATACCTTCTGTTTTTTTCACGTACTTTCCCCTTTCTTCAAATGCGACTTTTAATGATGGATGATTTCCAATCTTTTATTAAGTGTCCCAGATGATAGACTTGAGAATTGTGTTGTCAAAAATAGAAGATTTACTCAAACACTAATAATTAATTCATACGAGTCTAAGTTGGAATCAATTCTAGTAACAGTACACAATACTCTTGAATACACTTGCAGATCGAGTCCCCCGCACAAGCGTGAAAAGCCTATATTTGCGAGTTTTTGTCAAAATTGATGTTCAAAATTAAAACTTATCTCCAACACAATCCTTCCCTACGGATTTGCTGATGCACAACGTATATATTTTGGCAAGGACTGTGGTTAGTCACATTCTCGCTTAGAACAAACTTTCCTGGTTTATTTTCAACAATAATGGCAATGAAATAATGAAAACTGAAAATGGCTAAAATTCCAAAATATAATTTCATTAGTTCTTTGGTGTTTTACAATAATATTCATATAAAGCGCATCGAAATTAACCAACTTGCAAATGAACAATGCTTGGGATGAGGATACAGTTTTAGTGTAGTTGAAACCTGTTTAGACAATTTTCTCTAAGGATATGTTAAGTTTAAACCGGTTCTGACAAGTTAGATAGATTTCTATATTCAACGTATGTTGAATAAAGTCCCGTGGTATTTCCCACCAAATCTATTCCGAATACAATTCGCTGTGTTATTCATTTATCATGGGGGAAAATTAAACCACTCTATCCAGATAATTAACAGATTTTATCCAGTCTCGATATTTAAATTTGAAAAAGTAATTTTAAAATGCTCGGGGAGCCTCCCGAATAAAATTTATTTAACTATCTCTAGTGTATAAAATCTGGTAATAGACGAGATCTTGTGGAGTAATATATATTTCTCTCTCATTTCCATCCAAACGGCAAAATATTTTTTTGAACTGTTTCTTATAAACATCGTTCGTCATGGAATATATGATAAAGTTAACCACCGAATTCACAAGAACAAAGCAGTAACCTATATAAGCAAATAATTCAAGAATATTATTCTTAAACTGATATCCGTAGTTCATTTCAGGGTCAGCAATGGTAATGACTTTGATCGTGGCAGCTGGCATTTGGCAAATGGCGAAAACGGAAGTGACGGTTAATAATGTTTTCGTGACTTGAAGCTCCTGGTTGACCGTCTTTGGTCTGGATATTACATTGGTGAGAGTAGACCTACGCCTTCCTTTTATAACAACGACTACACCAGTAATCACACTAGCAATAGTTACTCCTAAAACCGGAATGAAGCTAAAGGTTACTTCTATTGCTAAATTTATTGCATTTAGGAGTTCTTCACTCCGTCCAAACTCCGTTTTCGTTAGAATAATTCTGAGTTGCCCAGTTGCGTTTAAATATTCAGTATCAGTGGTATAAACAAATAGATTAGGCAGACAAATCAATGGCACACAAGCGTAACACAAGAGCACAGCAATCTTTGCATTCTTTGTTGTTGAATATTGACGAAACTTTATCGGTATCAAAACACAAAAAAGTCGTTCTACAGCAATTGTAAATGTTATGATATTGCCGATAAATCCAGGGAGAATAGACATATATTGAGCAAAATACGGAATTGCTTTCAAACCCTGATCCGACGTGAATGGCCAACTATACATTATGGGGAGCTGAAGAAACGAAAAGACAAGTCCATTCAATAAAATCCAGATGTCAACTATTGTTAATCCAAGCATCAATATGATCGTAGACGTCTGATTTTTCAAACGCAGGAACATTACAATACAAAGAAAATTCAACACTGTTCCAGTCAAAACTAGAAATGGAATAATGCCTAGGAAGCAAATTTTCCTGACCATTAGGACTAATGAGGCAGGTATAAGATCATAACCCGCCATATCTGTTACAGTTAAATTTTCTCTTTTTGTTGTGTTCTGAAATGTTTCAGTTGTGTTTCCGCTTAATCCAATGTTTTCCATTTTGTTGCGGTCTTGAATATGAAATGCCAACCGACACAGGCATGCAGTCTTACAGGATGCTATTCGTCCAATATATATGGAGATCAAATTCTCCTATTTATGAATTAATGACTGTCATTATCGCTTTGCTAATTCTAAGAGGATGAAACTCAAAGTATAGTAATAAATATGCAAAATGAAAATATATCAAGATAAAAGGGATTTTAACTTTCTATATTTCTTGCATTGAAGCGCGGTTTATTATTTCCAAGAATATATTAAGTCAGATAAAAGTCGAAGCGGCTAAGAATCTTTATTTTAATAGCAGAGACGAGAAATATTTAACTCAATAACGAAGGTTCAACGAAGATCAAACAACCTTAATCTGTTGTATTTGTTTATTTATGCACTTTATTGCTTCGTACTCTTATTTTTGATATGCAATGTTTTGAAAGTGTGTATTTTCATAAATATCATTCATATGCATATGCAGAAAATAAATTAACAGAAACTTCGGTATTTTATTATTCATAATAAGTTCAACGTTTGAAGTTCATTAATCTTAAGTCATATACATTAATTGTATCTAAATTTATGTAAATTCTAAATCTTAAGGATAAACTCCCTCCATCGTAGTTTTTTCCTTAGCTATATTTGATATTACTGATTACTCGGATTTCGTTTGGTTTTATGCATTTTATTTAGTTTTTTTTTTTGAAATTATGAATTTCCTTTGTTTGGGTTCTAGTGCTGTTGATGAGGAATTAATTTCCGAAATGGCCATACAGCTCATTAAAATCATTGCAGTTGGAGTTAACATTATGTGTTATGGTCTCATGTTCATTTACTCCATATCCTTTCGTAAAATATGCTATATAAAAACAATCAAAGTACGGATGTACTGTGCGATTTAGATCGAATTGAAAAGCAAGAAACATATTCAAAAGTGTGTTCATTTTTAGTTTAGAAATTATATGTATCACAAGAAGTGCTGATAAGTTATATCATTTTCGTTTGGAATCATTGGATGATAATTTCAATTGTTATATTGCCTATTTCATTGGTTAAAGTCAAGAAAAACTGACAAGAAGCTATTTTTCGATCGACGGTTCTTGTCAAGTGTCAATTCTATCAGTTTTAAGCATCTTTGAGTTTATGGTTTTCCAAATATTTAGATTTTATCTGCACTGATGAGACATAAGTTGTCGAAATGGCCATATGCAGAAATTAAATTTGCAGCAAGTTCGGTATTTAGTTATTGGTTCACCCGAGGTAATCAAGTTTATTATATTATGACGTCAAAAACACTCAGTCTAATAATATTTGTTGTATTTTATTAAATCGCGGACACCTCGCTCAAAA
>MJUU01023378.1:36301-46319 GCA_002080025.1 Modiolus philippinarum
TGGTAGGGTGTTCATATTTGGTATGTAACTTTCTTATGATGAGACCTTTCTAATGGTACCATCTTTGTAGACATTTTGACCTTGACCATGCCCTTAGGGCAATTTTAAAAAAAAACTCTAACCTTGCTTCTAGAAGGTAGGCTTTTAGTGGTAGGGTGTTCATATTTGGTATGTAACTTCCTTATGATGAGAGCTTAATTTCTTGTGGTACCATATTTGTAGAAATTTTGACCTTGACCTTGCCCTTAGGGCAATATTTAAAAAAACTTTAACCTTGCCTCTAGAAGGTAGGCTTTTAGTGGTAGGGTGTTCATATTGGGTATGTAACTTCCTTATGATGAGACCTTTCTAATGGTACCATATTTGTAGACATTTTGACCTTGACTATGCTCTTAGGGCAATTTTTAAAAAAAAACTTGAACCTTGCCTCTAGAAGGTAGGCTTTTAGTGGTAGGGTGTTTATATTTGGTATGTAACTTCCTTATGATGAGAGCTTTCTTGTGGTACCATCTTTGTAGACATTTTGACCTTGACCTTGCCCTAAGGGCAAATTTTTGAAAAACTTTAACCTTTCTTCTAGAAGGTAGGCTTTTAGTGGTAGGGTGTTCATATTTGGTATGTTACTTCCTTATGATGAGACCTTTCTAGTTGTACCATATTTGTAGACATTTTGACCTTGACCTTGCCCTTAGGGCAATTTATAAAAAAAACTTCAACCTTGCCTTTAGAAGGTAGGCTTTTAGTGGAGGGTGTCCATATTTGATATACAACTTCCTGATGACGCGGGCTTTCTTCTGGTACCATACCTGATGACATTTTGACCTTGAACTTACCCTGAGGGCAATTTTTTAAAAACTTTTAACTTTGCTTCTAGAATTAAGTTGTTTAATGATACGGTGTTTATATTTGATATGTAACTTTCCTGGGAAGAAAGCTTTTCATTACTTTCGAATTTATTGTACATTGGGGTTACTGGAATCCCCGGCGAGCTATGTTGTCTTCTGACAACTCTTGTTTACTGAAACCTTCGGGAAGTTTTGGGTCTGATTTTACTGCCGTAGTGCGACAGTGTTTTACCAGCAGACTAGGCTCCTTGAGGTAGCCGGCAGTATAGAGGCGAGCACCCCTTGACCCATCTTTCAAAATTACATATTGTCATTTTCTCTCCTTTCAAGATTGTGATAATGGAGTTAGTCTATCTACATTTGGGTCTATTCGTATGTTTATGATACTATAGGGAAACGAGACAAATGAAGGGGAGGTTTGGGTACCCAAAAACCGGTTTAACACTAGCGCTTGCTTTTGCTAGTGCCGGTACCAAGTCCGGCTATCCCGAGTTCCCATCGTTGTTTACGTTTGTCTTCTATCTTGTTTGTGTTTTTCCAGTTTAGTTCCCTAGCAGATTGTGGCATATGACTGTTATTTTCAGCCACTGTAGATGTTTCCTGTTATACATTCTTTAACAGTAACTTCGGTATTTTGTTATTTACATTTGCTGTAAGGAGATGATTTTTAGAATTTCTTTGATAGGGCATTGTTGTGCGGAAACAAACATCTGTCACCACTCTTCTCTTACAGATGCAAATCTTCGTGTTCCGAGACAATATCATATGTAACGACAAGATTTTAATACATTTCGTCTGAATCCTACAAAAATAAGTCAATCACTTGTATCTCAAAAGAAACCAATAACCATAATGAACGATTTTATAGGTGCCATGGACAGAACAATGTCACGTACGCAGCTAATATACGTCTCAATATAAAACAAAAACGTGTAGTTTCCGAGCTTAAATAAGCAATTCAAGCTGCTATGTTAACAAAGTCAATGGTTTCAATGTAGAATTGGTCGTTTTATTTACAAGTATTTGGTTCTTTATTTAGGATTTGATGGTCTGAATTGCAACAATCAACTATTTTATTTAAACTTTTTTTCATCCAAAAAATCGAAAACTCCACAAAAGTAGAATACATCAAAAGTAACTTGTAAAATTAAGGTAAACATTGCAATCGACATTTCATTGAAAAGGGATGAAAATGGGGTAAATGTCAAGGAGACAACATCCCATATCCAGGTTAAAACGACAAAAAACAAAACATCTAGGGCTCATCATATGGTCTTCAACACAGTGAGGAACCTCACACCATATAGTAAGCCCTAAATGGCCCCGAAAAGGTAAAAAAGTGAATAAATCAATGGAAACAAACCACATCCAATAACCCAAATATCAAGAAACTAAAATTTTATAAGAAGACAAGGACAAGCCAATGACCAACATATTCCTGACTTGGGACAGGCGCAAAAATTGCGGTGGGGTTAAACTCGTTTTCTTGGATCCAAACCCTCCCCCTATGTGTGGTGATTGGCTAAAAATAAATACACAAAAAGACTCGCAGTAAAAATCAAACTAGAAAAAAGTCCAACTTATCAAGACGAGTACCCTTACAATGAAGTACATAAAACATGAAGACAATACACACAGGTACTGTCCGGACAAATGCTCGCAGTTACTGACAGCTAGCTAAGGACATAATTTCCGTTGACTATGATATCAAGCATGTCCAGTTAAATACCACTGCATGTTAGGAAATTCGTCACATGCAAATGTAACCCCAAAAATGTTTGTAGGAAAAATGTTTATGATTGTCATAAATTTGCACTTAAACTCCTTCATAGTTACCTCATATTCTTTAAATGCTATAAAATTGGTACTAGTATTTCAAAATTATCTTCAAAATATGAAGGTATACGATCTGTGATTCTTACCTATAGAAAATTCATTTGAATTCTCAAAAATCTGTCAAATGGTGAAAAGAATGTGGTTTGTTAATGTGAAAAAATGATGAAACCCCCACCAGAATTTGCCACAACATCATTTTAAGGCCGGATGAAAATCATATTGACATACGGGAAGGAAATGTTTTAAACACGGGAAATCGGAATTTTTGGTGAAATTTGATTAAAATTAGGCATTTTTTTCCTTAATTGATAAAAACAGGAGCGCCAATAAACTTGGAGATACGTGAATCAGAATCACAATCATTTACATAAAAGACCTTTGAATTGCACTTTTTTCAATTGCTGATTTTCGAGATTTGCTTTTTGAATCTGGCTCGATGACTGCAATAGCATGTAACCTGACAAACACCGAATATGACAAAATCGGACTATTCACTCGCACGCGTGGAGCAGATCATGCTTACCCTTCCGGAGCACCTGATGATACCTAAAGTTATCGGTAATTTGGGAGAGTTTCCTTTGATCTCTACTACATCTTAAAGCTTGTATCAAAGGCAAAGATGACCAGCAACAAGTGATACAAGAAATTATCAGCTGTTGGTCATTTGGCATGCGCGAACATGTTGCGGAAGGATATATTTTTTTATTTTTTGGCCAATCGCGCTTCAGTGAATGATGTGGAAAATANAAGTTTCATGCAAACAAGAAAAAAATAGAGAAATAATCTACATAAACAAACACCAACAACCAACAAAAAAAAATAAAGATGACATGATGAGATCAAATGTTGTGCTAAATCAGATCTACCCAGATACTAAGCAGGGTTACAAGTACAATTAAAATGCAACGCATACACAGTATCCGGAGGGTGTCTGAAAAAGTTCTTCCTGGAATATAAACGATTTTCCTAAATAATGGCAGTCCCTTATAANNAACATAAACGTGCAACAAAAAATTAACTACACCTTTTGCGTAGTAAATAAATGTCAATGATCTTTAACATAAAAACAAATTTTCATGCAAACTAGAAAAAAATAGAGAAATAATCTACATAAACAAACACCAACAACCAACAAAAAAAATAAAGATGACATGATGAGATCAAATGTTGTGCTAAATCAGATCTACCCAGATACTTAGCAGTGTTACAAGTACAATTAAAATGCAACGCATACACAGTATCCGGAGAGTGTCTGAAAAAGTTCATCCTGGAATATAAACGATTTTCCTAAATAATGGCAGTCCCTTAAAATAACCCCCCAAACAACAAAAACATAACCTCTGGCACTATAGAAGTGTAAATACTTCCATCAAATTTCGGATTGGTGAGTTTGTCCATATAACTAGTAAATCATTGCAACGAGACGGTGGGGCTTATTGAAATTTGGTAAAGACAGGAGAAAAACTAGGCGACGGAAAACTGAGACAGAAGGGGGGGAGCAAACTTGAATTCTGGGCGGGATCTCAAAAGGGAAATAGGACACAGGGATAGAGCACTATTGGTGGGGTATACATGTAAATAAGAAAAAGTGACAGGGAGTGGGGGTGTCTCTTCAAAACAAGAGTAACATTATGACAACTAAATTGACGCCATGACACCTTGACAGTTCCATTGAGGACATTGAGATATGAACAATTTCCTTTTGATTATTCCCAAAACATCAAGACATTTATCACAGTTTCAACCTACCTTATCACAATATAATATGATCCTGAATTTTGTTTCAATATGACATTTTCATTACTTCCAATATAGTCCTTAGCGTAACTGTCATCATTTGAATGAATGGAGTGACGTCACGTAAGTGACCGCGTCATGCAAAAAAAAAAATCGACAAAAAAATAGTGCATAGTTTTTCTCTATTGAACGAAAGTTGTTGCAAGACAAAACGTGAAAAAAAGAATAATAACTTAACAAACAAGTAATTTAGTTTGTATCCCATTGTGGAATTACCGATAAAAAAATTATTAGTATTTTTGTTCGCTCGACAAGGATTAAATTATCAGGTCCATATCAGATTCGCCCTACGGGCTCATCTGATATGGACCTAATAATCCTTGTCTCGCGAACAAAAATACTAATAATTAATATTTATTGTAGGGGTTCACACTGCTAGTGCTTTAGCTTTGTGGCGTTCTTTATCATTTTCATTTTTTTTTTGCTTTTTCTTTGTAATGCTGTCTCAATTCGTGTAGCAGCATTATCAGTTAAGACAACACCAATTTCTCTGATTTGGCAAACGCCCGACAACTGTGAATAAATATTGATATGAAAAAGAAAGGAAATGGGGTAAATGTCAAGGAGACAACATCCCATATCCAGGTTTAAACGACCCAAAACAAAACATCTAGGGGTCACCATATGGTCTTCAACACAGTGAGAAACCTCACACCATATAGTAAGCCCTAAATGGCCCCGAAAAGGTAAAAAAGTGAATAAATCAATGGAAACAAACCACATCCAATAACCCAAATATCAAGAAACTAAAAGAATTTACTTGACAATGCGCAAGTGTCAATGTTTCAAAAATTGATTGCTTTAAAACAGAAACGGCAATATTCATGACAAATGGTCCAAAGAGCAGTTATTGCACAATCTATTGATTTGCCAGTAGGTGGCAGGAGGGGGGGGGTAAGCACATATAAAGTAAAAGTTAAATATCACTGTTTTACTTAAAAGCTAGTAACAAAATAAACACAATTTTTATAATAAGGTCCGTTCTGTATTAGTTCAGAATAAGAGAAATTTAGACGCAAAGACATTGATGTAGCGTTGCTCGACAATTAGCAAAGAATTCCGCTTAAACCGGTGCTAGGGGCCGTCTTGAACTTAATATGAGGTATGAGCAAAGCTCATTGTTGAAGGCCTCATGGTGACTTCAAGATGAAGAACAACAATAAAAGCGTTGTTCCTTTGCTTGTTTTTTACCATGTATTTGTAGAGACTTTGTCTCATGTGCATTTACTCCATATCCTTTTATTCACAAAATGATTTTAAGTTTAAGATCTGGTATCCTGTTTTTCTTAAGTTCTCGTATTCAAAGAAAACTTTTCATATAATTTAAATTTCACAGATTTTATTTGATAGAGTTGTCGAACATGAATCTATTGTAGTAGCTACGTGTTGGATATGAATTGCGCCCAGATTTTGGATTTTTGATTTTAGAATTTCCCCTTTCCTCATTTTTACTTCAGTATTCGTTTGCCGATGTATTGATTTTTCTTCAGTGTAAACTATTCAAAACTTATTGCTCTATGTTCTTCTATGAAGGTTTTTTTGTATTCAAAAGGGGAGCAAAAATATTTATTTTCGTAATCGTGTGAAGCACGTTTCTCACAAGCTTTCGTTCAGAGAAAACTATGAAGCTATCTAATTTGTTTTCTTTCAGCATCCGTTGTATACATAATACAATGCTTTTTCTTTAGACAATTCTAAATTATATGATTAACCTCGGCTTACATACCCAAATGAAATAGGAATTAAAAACAACTTATACATCAACATCAACGTCAACCTGGAATTATATTGAAATGACAGCCACATAAATGAGCACGACTGTTCACTTTGACCTTAAAATGTGCAAAATTACTGGGTTGAAGATGAAGGAGAAAATCCCCTATTTGTCTTGAACAAAGTTTTACTTAATATTTGGTATTGTCACTTTAAATTGTTGGTTTGTTTTTAAATTGATGGTTTGTTTTTAAATTGAGGGTTTGTTTTTAAATTGATGGTTTGTTTATTTCTAGTTTAGCATGTGATTCAATAAACATGTACATGTATTTTCGAAGAGTAATGCTCAATCAATTTATCTTTTTGTTAGGGATCTAAATACGTCAACAAGTCGACAAAAGTATGAAATGTCACGCCACTCCAAATAATCACTGATAATAAAATTTAATTGAAAACAGTATTTACAATAATATATTCATTTAAATCAAATCCGCTCTCATGAGAATAGATATTAATCACATGTTTTGCAAGTGTTAGAAAAACTTTTATTCACATCGCGATGTTGGATTACTCATATACTTTGTAAGGGTTAGAGAATGATAAGCCATGCTCTATGAAATATAGTGCGAGGAGCTTTAGCTCCGAGCACTTATTTCATAGAGCATGGCTTATCATTCTCTAACGCATTTATCACATATTTACAATCAATGGCTTTACAATTTCTATAATTGGTTAATTAAGGTACTATACATATATGAGAAAAAAGCCTTTGGCAATAAACAGTTGTTTTTGACCAACAATGAAATATATATAGATTACACCACAAGATCCCGTTCATTACCATATTTTATCCACTAGAGATAGTTGAATTTTAAAATTTTAATTGCGAGGCTTGCCGAGCATTTTAAAATTTTTAAATTTAACTATCGAGAGTGGATAAAATATGGTAATAAACGGGATAAAGTGGTGTAATCTTTTTCTCTAATGATCAATGATAAACACCGAGAATCGTATTCCGAATTTATTTGGCGGGAAATAGCACGGGGCTTTATTCAACATATGTTGAATAAAGAAAATTTATCTAACGGGTCAAAACCGGTTTAAACTTGACATATTATTAGAGAAACTCAGTTTGTAATCACTCTTGTTTCTGTTAAACTATAAGGACGGCATGTTAGCTTTATCCTGCCATTGAAATAGTATTATTTAATAGTGATGGATTTAGATAAGAAACTGTTGGTATTTGGAAATCACTTTATTTGTATGTATGTATTTTTTTTATAAGTTTACAAGTTTATTAGACAACACTCAGACACAAATTGTGTAACAAGAGGACAAGAATACAACATATAACATATAATACATAGCAGAGTGAACAGACATTGTTAAATTTATAACAAATTACAAATTTTCTTTATGAATAAAGCCACTTTTTTCAGTAAATGAACATGACAATTAGAGAACATTCCATTCATCTTATAAATGTTTGAATACTGTAAATAATAACTTGGAATGCATTTCTTTCTGATCTGTGATATAGTTTCATGATCACAGATGAATAATATATGAAATTCATCGCCTATATTTTTACGACAAAAAGTGCATATTCTATCTTCTTTTGGTATACCATACCATCTTCCTACTTCAATAGGTAATTTTATATTACTTGTTCTAATTTTTGTAATCCAGGATCTATACTGAACTGGTAAATCAATCAGATATTTTTCAAGCCGGAGTTCATTTTTAAAACCAAAATAGTATTCCCCTCTAGATGTGTTAGTATCTGTCATCCATTTTTGGATAAATTGGTCTTGTAGCTGTTGTTTTAAAATAGCTTTATGAGATGAGAATGGAATGTTGCCCTGTAGATAAAACATATATGATAACCCAGTTTCATTGAAGATATTTTTAACACAATTGATCCATTTTGATTCAATTTCACCTGAATTATGCAGTGCCAGCATCAGGCGACAAAGACAACTACTAATCTTAAGTTCATTACAAACCAATCGATTCCAAAACCCAATCATGCGTAATTTAATATTAATGCTAAGAGGGAAACGCCCCAGTTCCCCATAAACCATGAAATTTGGGGTACTTTTCCTTACATGTAATATATTTTTACAAAATTGTAAGTGGATTCTTTCTATGTCAATTAGAGATTCAAAACCCCATACTTCCGAACCATATAATAATATTGGTTCTACAACTGAGTCAAACAATTTTAACTGTAGATCTATTGGAATCGACTGGTTTCTAATGCGTTTGTATATAGAAAATAAAGAACGCCTGGCTTGAGTTACCAATTTTTCTCTTGCCTTTTTGAAATTACCATTAGAATTAAAAATCACACCAAGATATAAATAAAAATCAACAATTTCAATTTCTTCACCTTGCAATCTAAATGTAGGAAGGTTTTTGCATTTACGTTTACTGAGTACCATAACCTTAGACTTTGCAGTATTAACAGACAGTTTCCAATGTTAACAATATGTACCAAATATATCTAAATTTTTCTGTAAAGTTTCACTAGATTCCGCTAGAATTACAGTATCATCCGCGTATAACAAGATGAATATTTCAATTAATTCAGTAAAATGATCTATATACTTTTCTCTGATAATTTGAAGTGGTATTCCATCTAGCGTTTTGAGAAAATCTTCCAAATCATTTAAAAATATTCCAAACAAAAAAGGGGAAAGATTTTCTCCTTGTCTCACACCAGTTAAGCACGGAAAAAAATCGGAGATTTGTTGGTTATATTTTACACAAGACTTGATATTTTGATACATATTAAAAACCACAATGAAACATTTACCTTTTATTTCGCTATTCAGAAGTTTTTGCCAAAGACCCGCCCTCCACACTTTATCGAATGCTTTTGAAAAATCAATAAATGAACAATATAATTTTTTGCCAAACGATAAATATAATGAAATTAGAACATGAAGAGAAAAACTATTATCAGTGGTATAGTAACCTTTGCGGAATCCCGTCTGGCTTTCCTTTAGCAAGTTGGTTTCATTCGAAAATAATGCAAGACGGTTGTTCAGTACAGATGTAAATAATTTTCCCAAACTGCTAACTAAAGTAATGGGTCTGAAGTTATTAGGGTCCATTGGATCACCTTTATTTTTGTACAAAGGTAAAATAACACCAGTAGACCAACTTTCTGGTACAATGCCGCTATCAAAAATTAGATTAAATATGAATTAGTGCAGGAGAAGTAACCTTAAGATATTCATTAACAATTTGATCCATACCCGGAGCTTTATTGTTTTTAAGTGATTGTATCGACTCCTTAATTTCTGTTTCGGTTATTTCAGAATTCAATAACACTTCACACATATACAATTTATTATCATTTTGCACATCAAAATCATTAGCCACACCTTCATGTAGGACTTCTTCATTTATTTCTTTGAAATATTCATTAAAAGTTTGTATATCTATATCTGGAACATCAGATGCACTTTTATTAAACTTATTTAATATTTTAATAATCAATCAAAAGTCTTCCTTTCACCCCTCTATTTTTCATAGAGCAAACTTTTTTGAGAATTTATTTTATTGTTTGAAAATATTTTTGTTAGACAATGCATTTATTTAATGTACAAATTTCAGTGTTTTTCAATATAATGACTTTTCGTATTAGTGAAAATGTATGTACTTTAATTACAAATTGTATATAGCTGCAGGCAATAAAAGGATTATCTATATGACACTTTGGCCTGTACCAATGAATGCATTGTCTAACAACAATTTTTAAACAATAAGATAATCCCTTACTTAGGGAACGACCATTTGATTTTTATGGGGGGGGGGGG
>MJUU01023379.1:0-12917 GCA_002080025.1 Modiolus philippinarum
TCTAAAAGTATGGTTGCTCAGTAGAATTTCAAAAAATAAGTGTTCTTTGACAATTTCAGGAAACTTACCAAATTTGGAGTAATTTATTTTTGAAATTCAATTGGGAAAATAATTTCCCTAATCAAAACAAATTTTAACAGTTTGGTTGCCAATTAGAATTAAAAAAAATAAGTGGTCTTGGAGACTCTCAGGAAATTTACCGAGGTAATCAAGTATTTTGAAAATCTAATCATTGAAAGTGATTATTCTAATCGAAACAAAACCTAAAATATAGTTGCTAGCTAAAATTCTAAAAGACAAATGGTCTTTGAGACTTTCAGGATATTTGCCAAAATTGGATTTATATTTTAGAATTCTAATTTTTCAGAATTAGGGAATACATTATTGCAAGTGGAAATGCGAATTAGAGCATGGGCAGACCTTATAGGGAACTCGGAACCAGAATAAAAGTCCTGAAATCTTATTGCATATTTAAAGACTATACACAATAATTTTACAACAAAATTAAATCCATAAATCCAAAAATGTTGGAGGAGTTTGCGTCCATATGTATCACAATCCTCATTTTGGGGTCTGAAAGTGCAGGGACAACAAAATGAGGGATAAAACAAACAAAAAGAAAAAGTTGATAGGATGAGAATTATAACATACTTATTTTCTTTGTCTTGCATTGCAGATATATAATTATTGTTACAAATGTCAGAAAGCATGGAAAACAGAAACAAATTCTTGTAAAGAGAGATCTGCCAATCAAAATATAGATGTAAAGAAGATCACAACAGAAGAATCAACCCCAGTCTGTGATTCAGGTCAAAACGCTTTACATGTGAAGGATGAAAACAATACTGTTCAACCAGATCAGAATCAGGATGGATCAGATGGAAAAATATGTTGCGAGAAAGCAAATATTCACCCTGGATGTCCTGACCATGTCGAGGACAGTGTAGATTTTCCAGGAATATATATTTGTCGTGATTTTGTCACTGAAGAAGAGGAGAAATATATCTGTGATCAGATTTACAAAACACCATTTGTTTTGTCACAATCTGGCAGAAGGAAGCAGGTGGGAAATAGTAAGAGCTATCCCATTAAAATGAATGTCAGATGGTAGGAAGGGAAGTTCAATTTTTGGACATTGGTCATTAATATCAGGTTATGGCCACTATATGATAAGCTTTCTACAAAAAGGTTGTTGGTTGTGGGATTAGTTTGAAAGTCCCTTCCTACTCATCTACATACATTTTAATGGAATAGATCTAAACAATTTACAATTGATATAAATAATTCAGCATGTTCAGTGGAGTATACAAAAATCAAGATAAAACAGATTAAAGAGAAGCTATGTTAAAAGGTCAGATAATTTGGACTGTTCCAACTGACATGTCAAATCTAGTAAGATCAATGTAAATGTGGAGAAACCAGTAATGGAAGGGTGTTTTTAGCTCACCTGGCCTAAAAAGCCATGTGAGCTTTTCTCATCATTTTGTTTCGGTCATCCATCAACAATTTCAAAAATCTTTACCTCTGAAACTGCTATGCCAATTTTTACCAAACTTGATCTGAAGCATCACCAGGATATGCAGTTTTAAATTTATGTTTGATTAGTCTGAAGATCAAACAACATGGCTGTTGTTTCTAAAAATAGAACATTGAGTAAATTGCTGGTTTTTTTTTTTTGCAAATAAGTCAAAAATCTTTACAGATATCAAAAAACAATTTAAACATGACATGGGGATAAAAATGATCAGCATAGCAAGATCTACCTGCCCTGCATTTTTGAAGAAAATTTCTAAAAATTCGTTTATTGCCCTTCTTCCACAAAATTTTAAGAATTTTGATATAATTTATTTTTTATTAGAGAAAACTATGACAGATAGAAGTCCACTTTTGATTGCAAAAATGTTCAGTATACTAAGATCTACCCACATGAAAACTTTAATGAAAATCTAAATACCCGTGTAGGAGTTATTGCCCTTTATTTGTCAAATTTTTCGTTATTTTATATATTTTGTTTTATATTTCAAAAACTAATTGAGATAGAGGTTAAGATTAATCATCAAAAGTATTCAGTTTATCAAGAACTACAGTTTCTACACAACCATTCCACCAAAAAGGGTACAAATAGAAATAAGATACCACGGAAAAAATGAATGTCCAAGTTTGAGAGAACTTTTAATTCATAAACAATCATGCATATGTCTAGAATAAATTTGTGAAATGTTATGCACATTCCTATTACCAATTTTTTAAAAATCGATATAATAATAATAATAATAATAATAAAATCTTTATTTAATGAGGGTAACACAGTTAGTATAACTAATCTTCCCTGAGGCCCTCAGGAACATAATTAAAAACAACATGATATATATTCATATACAAAATGTGCTAAATATTGCAACAATATAATTATTATCATAACATGGTTCTGTTCAAAAGATAGTCCTTTAAAACTCTCTTAAACATGCTTTCAGAAGGTACATTCCGTATTGACACAGGTAATAAATTCCAATGATATTTTTCAATGGTACTGTTAATTTGGTTACGGACATCACTCTTCACAACTACGTGACCTGTAAAATATGAAGTCGTGCTTGCAGATAGAACAAACCACATTTTCAGGATACTTTGTCAGCTAAAAAATTTTTTCAACATTGACACTGTAGACAGCATACCTTATTCTCCAAATTTTAAGCAAATAAGATGCCAATTTATGGGGGTTTTTTTTTGTCTCACCCGTGACGAAAAAGTCGGGAAAGCATGACTTAGGGATAGCGTTTCCGGTGCCAGCGGCGGCGGAGGCGTCAATAATTGCAAACTATTGTGAATTTACAAGCTTAGTTGTAGGTCCATAGTATTTGATGTTCAGTTGCATTATTATGGGTACAACTCAAATCCCTAATTAGATTATGGCCCTGGCCCCTACGTCACACATGAACGATCACTTTAAGTTTTTAGCAAGCAGTTTGTACAGCCTATACCAGTAGTCCAAAGGCACTTGATATTTGACATGCAGTTGCATCTTGGGGAGTACATACCAATTCCATGCACGGATGGTGGCCCTGGCCCCTTATTTATGCATGAACGATCATTTTAAGTTTTTAGCAAGAAGTTTGTACAGCCAATACCAGTAGTCCTAGGCACTTGATATTTGACATGCAGTTGCGTCTTGGCGAGTACATACCAATTCCATGCCCAGATGATGGCCCTGGCCCCTTATTCACGCATGAATGATCACTTCAAGTTTTTAGCAAGCAGTTTGCACAGTATACCAGTAGTCCTAGGCACTTGATATTTGACATGCAGTTGCGTCTTGGGGAGTACATACTGATTCCATGCCCAGATGGTTGCCCCACCCCCTTAGTCACGCATGAATGATCACATTAAGTTTTTAGCAAGCAGTTTGTACAGCCTGTACCAATAGTCCTAGGCATTTGATATTTGACATGCAGTTGTGTCTTGAGGAGTACATACCGATTTCACACCCGGATGGTGGCCCTGGCCCCTTAGTCATGCATGAACAATCACTAAGTTTTTAGCAAGCAGTTTGTACAGCCTATACCAGTAGTCCTAGGCAATTGATATTTGACATGCAGTTGTGGCTTGGGGAGTAACTACTGATTCAATGCCCAGATGATGGCCCTGGCCCCTTAGTCAGGCATGAACGATCACTTTAAGGTTTTAGCAAGCAGTTTGTACAGCCTGTACCAATAGTCCTATCCACTTGCAAAAATTGATATTTGACATGCAATTGCGTCTTGAGAAGTACATACCTATTCCACACCCAGATAGTGGTCCTGGCCCCTTAGTCATGCATGAGTGATCACATCATTTTTTTTCCAATGAAATTGTAAACACAGTTAAAGAATTATATTTGTCTTACCCGCGACGAAAAAGTTGCGTAAGTGAGACTTAGGCAAAGCATTTTGGAGGCGGCGGCAGCAACAATTGCAAACTATAATGAATTAACAAGCTTATGTTAGTTGTAGGTCCATAATATTTGATGTTCAGTTGCATTATTATGGGAACAACTCAAATCCCTACTTAGATTATGGCCCTGGCCCTTAAGTCACGCATGAACGATCACTTTTTGATAATATTTGGTATGTAGGTTGGTCTTGGGTAGTACATGTCAATCTGGCAGGTGACTTTTGTCCTTGACCTCAATTTCACGATCTAGTGGCCATGTAATTTCACGATCTAGTGGCCATGTTAAGTTTTTCTGTCTAAGTCCATTTCTCAATACCTAGAAGTGGTAGGTTGATAATATTTGGTATAAAGGTTGGTCTTAGGTAGTACATGTCAGTCTGGCAGGTGACTTTTGTCCTTGACCTCAATTTCATGGTCTAGTGAGCATGTTCACTTTTCTGATTTGTTCACTTAGATTTCACATCAATTTAGAGGCCAGCAGGAACGGGCGAGACATCTTTTAGGGTCTTCACTTGTTTACTTTTCATTTTCAAAATAGGATTTTTTTGTCACACTCTTCTCAACAACTGCGTATGACAGCCACTTTATATTTGGTATAGTGGTCAGTATGAGGTCTTATACCGCATCTCCCCTTTTCAGCCATATTAAATCATAACGTCCTATTTACCAAGTTTGTGCGTTTTTCCCAAATTGGACTTTTTTGTCACACTTTTTTTCTCTGCAACTGTGTAAATGCTTGTAATGTGTCCACACTTGTATTGTGTCCACGCACACTTAATTTTGCACTTGCCATATTGATTCAGGGTTCAATGAGCGGGGGTATAACTGGCTGCCATTCGGCGACAGCTCTTGTTTGACATGCAGTTGGGTCATGGGGAGTACATATCGATTCCACGCCCGGATGGTGGCCCTGGTCCCTAAGTCAGGCTTGAACGATCACTTTAAGTTTTTAGCAAGCAGTTTGTACAGCCTATACCAGTAGTCCTAGGCACTTGATATTTGACATGCAGTTGTGTCTTGGGGAGTACATACTGATTCCATGCCCAGATGGTGGCCCTGGCCCCTTAGTCACGCATGAATGATCACTTTACGTTTTTAGCAAGCAGTTTGTATAGTCTATACCAGTAGTCCTAGGCACTTGATATTTGACATGCAGTTGTGTCTTCACTCTTGGGGAGTACATACCGATTTCACACCCAGATGGTGGCCCTGGCCCCTTAGTCACGCATGAATGATCACTTTTAAGTTTTTAGCAAGCAGTTTGTACAGCCTGTACCAGTAGTCCTAGGCACTTGATATTTGACATGCAGTTGCATTTTGGGTGTACATACCGATTCTTTTGTATACCAATTTGTCATTAATGGAGTATCAAGGTAAACCCCTTCAGGCAGTACAAATTGGTATACAATAGAATTTCTATAGAATCTTGATTGGTTGATTGGTAAATAAAAGACAGGAGTTTAGAAGGACTTGTTATATGTGTTACTTTAGGAATATTGGTATGTTCATTGAAGAATTGCAAATATAATACGTTAAAGAGCCAGGAAACCCGCCATAAATTTTATGAACTTGAGACATAGGTTGTCGGTTTTCTGAAGCATATTTTTGTTACAGACATTAGACATGTTAGACTCATTTTATTAAAAATGCAAAGTACTGAAACTTATCATTTAATTTCATAAAAGAACACAATAACCGAACAAATTTAAATGCATGAACTGAAACTATAGCAAAACTGCCTGGAATTTATAGACTTACTACCATTTGATAACTTTAAATTGAATTTTATTTAACTGGATATCGATTATTCACGAGTGTTTTAAATATAAAATCCTTAAAATGTTCAAGATTGGACAATGTTCACAATATTTAATCTTAAATTCTTAATCTTGATCAAAATTCAACAAACCAATAATGTCTAACTCCAAATTTTTTTGCAAAACGCTGTTACAGACATCATAATATTCTGTTATGGACAACAAAAAGTCTACAGTTTATCTCTCATGGAAGCAAATTCTTTTTCAACCCATTCTAGTTCTTGGTTTGGTATTTTAAAGATTCTTTTTGTTTTTCCATGAGGCATTGGTTCTTCTAGGATTTTTAAAATGTTCGTTCGTTTGACCCATATCTCGTCCTTCCTTGTCGGCCATTTAAAAGCATCATTAAATTTGCCTGCTTTACACATGAAATTGATCAATACATCCTGTTCATCGCTTCCAATATACCATTGTTTTTTTTAAACTGCTGCTACCTAATCGCTTTCCTTTGGTACTATCTTCTGTCGTTCATTTTCAGTGCGGTTTATGTCTAATTGTTCCTCGTCTGCCTGTTCTTCGTTAAGATCTTGGTTGTTTTAATAATGGAAGTGACTCCCATTCTGTGCATGTCGTAGAATCAATGTCATGTATGCACTTCATGCAGTAAAATGATACGTTCCATATCAATTTTTTCTTTGGCGATTAATGAGACGGAACAACAGCATGTAACTTCATTGTTCCAGGAACACTGAGTGGAGTTTCTCTTTCTGATGTTTGCGCGATGGTTTCATCACAGTCTGATTGTGTATTAAGCAGATATTTCACCTTGCTTCCTGTCAACCCAAATTGCATATCCAGGCAATAAAGACTGCTGCATCTTGAATGTTACATTTACCTTGCCTGACTGCTATATGGGCTGACCTTTTGATAGTGCTTCCCAAACCATCACATGGGCCTTTCCCGTGCCCACTCTCCAGATAATTCCATCTTGCCTTAATACTGAATTCCTGCTCATGGTGTACAAGAAACTGGAATATTTACCTATTCCTGTATTGGCTTGTCAGGGAGTCGGACAAGTAATGGATTGTTGAAAGTGCTGGATATTTGGCCTTAATAATGGGAATAGTTTTCTTCAAAATTGTATGCACCGCTGTTGCATTGTGATGAATAAGATCCGAAACTGCAACTATACTTTGCAGTTTCCTAGTGTGACAATCCTGAAAATAAAGGACCATGGTGTGTAATGTGATCATTGAGGTGTTTCAGTATGCAGATTGAATTTCTTCAACTAAGGAATATACATAATTTGCTGCGAATTCCACCCAAATCATGACGTGGCCATCGGGAAGACATTCATGTAATCTTTTCATCTCTCTGTACTGTGTGCTAACACATTTTACATGATCTTGAACTCTTTTCCAATTGAAAAATTTGATATTCTTGGGACATTTTTCTTCAGTAGCTTCAAGAACAGTTTGATTATCTAAGAATTCCTTGATGAAGACATCAGGGCCTTTTGGAGCCTGGATTCCATAATTTCTACATGTGATTTTTAAAAACAGTGTTCTGGTCTTTGTACATAAATACGTTTTTCTTGATGAAAAATTCGCATATTAGATGTGTTCTGGTTTCATTGTGTAGAAAAGAGATTGAGAGACCTTTAAGGTTGGGTTTCTAGTAGAAACTTCTCATGCAAATTATGCAAATAATCTGTGAGAATTCTCTTTTGCTTTATCTCGCCTTAAGACTTCTTGAAATCTTTCTTCCCTGGAAGTGTTGTACTATTATCTTCTCTCTCCAAGAAGTTCAGTACATTATTCTCTATCTTGTTTCTTATAGTTCTTCTAGCCTTTCTCTCACAACCTGCCTGGACAACTCTTTTACGACTTACACCAATCTCTCCGCTAAATAAGGAAATGCAACGATACCCCTGGATTAATTAATATGAAAGTTTTCGAAGCATGCATGAGTTTTCTTTTCATTCCAAGAAAACGTTTACCATTTAAACCTGCTCTTCGAATCTCAAGGTTAGTTCCTGACTAATGTGTTTTTGATTCATTTTTATGCCCCGCCTACGATAGTAGGGGGGCATATAGTGTATTGGTCTGTCCGTCCATCCGTCTGTTCATCTGTTCGGCGTCCCAAGTAAGGTTTACCCACAGGTTTAAGTTTTTATCCCCGCACTTTCGAAGAAAGTTCGGGGATAATGTTATACCCTCCGTCCGTCCATCCGTCTGTCACACTTTTCTTGTGACTCAAACTCCTACATTTTTGGATTTAGGGATTTAATTTTGTTGTAGAATTGTTGCATATAGTCTGCAGACGCGCAATAAGCTTTCGGATTTTCGATATTGGTCTTGGTGCAAACAAGAGGCCCCATGATGTCAATTTTTACACATGTGGCATGTGACACAAACTCCTACATTTATGGATTTATGGATTTAATTTTGTTATAGAATTGTTGCATATAGTCTGTAGATGCGCAATAAGCTTTCGGATTTTTGATATTGGTCTTGGTGCAAACAAGAAGCCCCATGATGTCAATTTTTACAAAGACCCAAAGATGTGGATAAGACACATGTGGCATGTGACGCAAACTCCTCCTACATTTTTAGCTCACCTGGCCAAAGGCCATGTGAGCTTTTGCCATCACTCGTCGTCCGTCCGTCCGTCCGTCCATTTACTTTTATTAAAAAATCTTCTCCTCTGAAACTACTGGGCCAATACTAACCAAACTTGGCCTGAAACATCACCAGGGTATGCACTTTCATATGTGCGTAGACCAAACAACATGGCCACTGTTACTAAAAATAGAACATAGGGGGTAAATTGTTGTTTTTATACGACCGCAAAAATTTTGCGGTCATAATATTTTATGGCGCATTCGGCGTCGGCGTCTGTGGCCAGCATAACTTTGTTTCTAGTGGACGGATCATCTTCAAATTTCAGTATGTGGTTTCTTGGCATAATGGCTATCCCAGGTTTTAATTTCGGGTTTATGGCCCCACCCATTTCAGAAAAGGGGGCCAAAGAGGGGTAAAATTGGGTATTTTTGTGTCTGTGGACAGCATAACTTTGGTTCCAGTGAACAGATCATTTTCAAATTTTAGTATGATATTTCTTGGCACATGCTTTAGCCTGGGCTATAATTTTATGTTCCTTGCCCCGCCCGTTTTAGAAAAAGGGGCCAAAAGGGGTTTAAATTGGTTGTTTTCACATATTTGACTGTAGAATCTTTATTATTTATTGGATTTTGATGGGGTTTCTTTCAGTGAACTCCTTAGAAAATTTCCAATCTGGAGTATGCCAACAGATTTCACGTGGCATGTACCGTTCACGAGATAAATGGGGCCCAAAAGGGGCGAATTTCAAAAATTTCATTTTTTTATTTTTAGTCCGATTTTGATGCAATTTTTTCCAAAGGATTCCTAATGAAAAATTATCGAAGCGCTCTACTATTAAAATTTATGGTAACTTGTTTCCTTACCCAGCTATGAGGGGCCGAAGGGGGCCAAAATCGTAAATTTACAGATAACCAAAAAATTTTATTTTTCATCGGATTTCGATGGGATTTTTTTCTTTGGATTCTACTTGATGTAAGCTTTCAGTATTATTTCAACAAATTTGATGTAGCTCTTGCCATTCCCGAGCTATGAGGGGCCGAAGGGGGCCAAAATCGTAAATTTATCGGTAACCTAAAAAATGTATTTTTCGTCGGATTTCGATGGGATTTTTTTCTTTGGATTCTACTTGATGTAAGCTTTCAGTGGTATTTCAACGGATTTGACATAGCTCTTGCCGTTCCCGAGCTATGAGGGGCCGAAGGGGGCCAAAATCGTAAATTTACAGATTACCTTAAATTTTTATTTTTCTTCGCATTTCGATAGGATTTTTTTCTTTTGATTCCTCTTGATATAAGCTTTCAGCATCATGTCAATGGATTGGGCGTAGCTCTTACCGTTTCTAAGCTAAAGAGGGTCAAAGAGGAATCATAAGGAGTCATAAGGGCTAATTTTTATTTTCCCTAGTTTGTGTCCAGCTAATTACTTGGTCAATCTCCTTATTGCGTCCATCTAATTATTGTGTCAAATTCTTTCCTATGTCCATACTCACTTTAAATTACACTTTTTCAAATTTCAGTGGACGACATGCTGCGGTCGTATCATGCTGCGCTTGGCGTAGCCCTTTATTTGCAAATTACTCGAAAACCGTTACAGATATCAAAAATCTGACATGGGGTAAAAATGATCAGCATATGAGATCTACCCACTGTGCAATTTTGAAGAAAATCTGAAAACCAGTCTCGGAGTTATAGCCCTTTTTCCGTAAAATTTTCAAAATTTTGTATTTTTTATTTTTTTATTTCAAAAAGTGTAACAGATAGAGGTCAAGTATAAATTGGAAAAATGTTCAGCATATCAAGATCTACCCACCCTGAAATTTTGAAGAAAATCCATAAACCCTTGTAGGAGTTATTGCCCCTTTTTTCACCGAATTTTTAAAATTTTGTATTTTTCGTCTTTTATTTCCAAAACTATAGAAGATGAAGATTAAGTGAAACATGAAGAAATGTTTGCCATGCTGTGGCGACTTCAAAACTGGTGTTGAAAATAGTTTGTTGACAGCCATTTTCAAAATGGCCGCCAAAAAAAGGCGGGAAAATTCAGCATTGTCCGATTTCAATGAAATTTGGTTTCCAAATAGATATTTATGTTGTGACTTCAAAACCTGTGTTGAAAATTGTTTGTTGACCGCCATTTTCAAAATGGCCGCCACAAAAGGCGGGAAAATTCAACATTGTCCGATTTCAATGAAAGGAGTAGGGGCGATAAGTGCCTTATTTGGCCTGAAAAATAAATCTGGTTGAATTCACAGAATTTTCTTATTGAAATATTTTGTGGGTATGGCTTTTCAGTAAACAGTAACAGTTCTCAAATATTGATGTATGATTACTGAGTTTTTGAATGTAGAAGAAGGGACAAATTGAAGATTTTGTCGAAAAATGACAAATTTGACCAATTTTGACTACTTTTTCTGTATAGGAAATATAGAGCACATGCAAGAACCACAAAAATATTTATATGAGAGGTTCAATTCATTTGTACAAATAAGTTGGTAAATTATCTAATTGGTTCTTGAATGTGCTCAATATTTCCGGTGAGGAAAAATTGTACAAAAATCTGCCATATTCGGTATATTCCGATGAAAATTCTCAAAAGTAGCCTTTTCATGACATCAGAACTGTACCTATTGTGACGTCATTGGTTCTAACTTTTGTATATTTTCTGTCAATGGGATCTCAACTTTGAAACGAACATGGAATAAAATCTTGAGGTACAACTTAGAAATTCACTGGATTCTTGGGCCAAATCAACTCCTTATCGCACCTTGTCCTTTGATTTCCAAATAGGAATTGATGTTGCAACTTTAAAACTGATGTTAAAATTGTTCATTGACCGCCATTTTCAAAATGGCCACCAAAAAAGGCGGGAATATTCAACATTGTCCGATTTCAATGAAATTTGATGACCAAATAGATATTGATGTCACAACTTCAAAACTTATGTTGAAAATTGTTTGCTGACTGCCATTTTCAAAATGGTTGCCAAAAAGGCGGGAAATTTAAACATTGTCCTATTTCAATGAAATTTGGTTTCCAAATAGATATTGATGGTGCGACTTCTGCAAAACCGATGTTGAAAATTGTTCGTATTTCAAAACTGGTGTTGAAAGTGGTCCTTAGCAAGAACGTTTTTTGTCAAAAAGCCCAAAAAAAGAAATAAACATGATCAGACTTTAAATACTGCACAAGATATTGGTGGTGTTCGAGGTACTAAAGTTTGAGAGACTGATGATAAACTGTATAACTTACAATGTTACCACGATTTTTAGCAACAGAAAGCCAGGTGAGCGATACAGGCTTTTGGGAGCCTCTAGTTGGATTTAGGGATCAAATCTTTATGCAGAATTGTTGCATATAGTCTATAGATTTACAATGAGCTTTTGGAATTTTGGTTCCGGTTCCAACTTTTGTAAATTTCCTGAAAATGTCAAAGACACTTATTTTTTTTTTTAATTTTGGCATATTATCTTATATTCTGACAAGTGTTTGGTAAAAAACAAAATTCTGATAACTTAGGATTCTGAAAGGCGGTTCCAATTTTGGTAAATTTCCTGAAAGTCTCAAAGACCACTTATTTTTTGGAATTCTACCTAGCAACCGTATTTAAAATGTTTGTGTAGTTTAGGATGAACATTTTTATCAATTGGATTTCAAAAATATTTGATTCCAATTTTGGTAAATTTCCTGAAAGTCTCAAAGACCACTTATTTCTTGGAATTCTACCTAGCAACCATACTTAAAATGTTCGTGTAGTTTAGGACAAAAATTTTTATCAATTGGATTTCAAAAATATTTGATTCCAATTTTGGTAAATTTCCTGAAAGTCTCAAAGACCACTTATTTTTGGGAATTCTACCTAGCAACCATACTTTAAATGTTTGTGTAGTGTAGGACAAACATTTTTGTGTCGCCTGCACCTAGTGCAGGATTGACACATAGGGATCACTATCCGTCGTCTTGCTTCCATCCGTCCGTGTGTCTGTCTGTATGGCTCTAAAATTTTTTCATTATCCACATCTCCTCCTAAACGGCTTGGTACTTTCCAACGAAACTTGCAGGAATGCTTCAGTATATATTGTAGATGTGCACCATGTATTTTGTTTTTCTTTATTTCTGTTTTTTTAGATTTTTCACCTATTTTTCGACTTTGTCATTTTAGCTTATTGGTGTTATAGGGTATACCTCCATTATCCGCAACTCCTCCTAGACTGCTTGGTACTTTCCAACGAAACTTGCAGGAATGCTTCATTATATATTGTAGATGTGCACCATGTATTTTGTTTTTCTTTATTTCTGTTTTTCCAGATTTTTAAGCTATTTTTCGACTTTGTCATTTTAGCTTATTGGCGTCATAGGGTATACCTCCATTATCCGCAATTCCTCCTAGACAGCTCGGTACTTTCCAACAAAACTTGCAGGAATGCTTCAATATGTATTGTAGATGTGCACCATGTTTATTGTTTTTCTTTATTTCTGTTTTTCCAGATTTTTAAGCTATTTTTCGACTTTGTCATTTTAGCTTATTGGTGTTATAGGGTATACTCCATTATCCGCAACTCCTCCTAGACTGCTTGGTACTTTCCAACGAAACTTGCAGGAATGCTTCA
>MJUU01023379.1:13814-27560 GCA_002080025.1 Modiolus philippinarum
CCTGAAAGTCTCAAAGACCACTTATTTTTGGAATTCTACTTAGCAACCATATATCCTAGAATTCTTTTAGTAACAATAATGAAGATCAATAGGTAGATTTAAAAAATAATGAAAAAAATATGCCAAGGGTGTATAACAACTGTTTTCTGTGTCAAACAGGGAGTGCAGGGATAGCTGTCATTTCCGACAACATCTAGTTTTTTCTGTGAAGGATGTATGCTATCATCATGAAACTTTATATAAATACACATTAGAGTCTTATCAAACAATAATCATAATAAAATTATACCCATGCATCTAACTTCATGCTTCATTGATCATGGGAAAAAAGCGTGATAGTATGAGGTTTACCCAGAGATTGAAGTTTTTATACTCCCCACTTGAAAAGTGGGGGTATATAGTGATGGGGGTGTCCGTCCCTCCGTCTTTCTGTCCGTCCATCCATTACACCTGAGGGTACCCATCTGTTATCCTTTACTCCTCCTGAACCAGTGAAAAGATTTTCATGAAACTTTAACACTGTCTTATGACATAATGCAGATGTACACCTCCTATTTCAGAATTTGATTTGATCGATTTTTTGGGTTTCCCATAGCAAAACATGGACTTAGCCATTACATTACAAATGGGTACCCATCTCTTATCCTCTACTCCTCCTGAACCACTGAATAGATTTTCATGAAACTGTAACACAGTCTTTATGACATAATGTAGATTTGCACCTCCTATTTCAGAATTTGATTTGATTGATTTTAATTAATTTCTGGTATCAAATGGGGGTGGGGGGGTATTTATTAGTGAGCTTTACTCAGTTTTTCTAGTTTTTTTCTGTGAAGGATGTATGCTACCATTATGAAACTTTATATAAATATATTTTAGCATCTAATTATACAAAAATCATAATAAAATTATACCCATGCAGCCAACTTCATGTTCCACTGATCACGGGAAAAATGTGTATGAGGTTTACCCACAGGTTGAAGTTTTTTATGCCCCCACTTAAAAAGTGGGGGTATATAGTGATGGAGGTGTCTGTCCGTCCGTCCCTTTTTCCGTCTGTCTTTCCGTCTGTCCGTTACACCTGAGGGTACCCATCTCTTCTCCACTACTCCTCCTGAACTAGTGAAAAGATTTTCATGAAACTTTAACACAGTCTTTATGACATAATGTAGATGTGCAGGTCATATTTCAGAATTTGATTTGATTGATTTTTGGGTTTCCCATAGCAAAACATGGACTTAGCCATTACGTTACAAGTGGGTACCCATCTCTTATCCGCTACTCCTCCTGAACCATTGAATAGATTTTCATGAAACTTTGACACAGTCTTTATTACATAATGTAGATGTGCACCTCTTATTTCAGAATTTGATTTGATTGATTTTTAATTTCTGGAATCAAATGGGGGCGTGGTCTAATGTATTTATTAGTGAGCTTTGCTCACAGTTTTTCTAGTTTTCTGTGAAGGATGTATGCTTTTATCATGAAACTTTATATAAATACACATTAGCATCTAATTAAACAAAAATCATAATAAAATTTAACCCATGCAGCCAACTTCATGCTTCACTGATCACGTGAAAAAGCATGATAGTATGAGGTTTACCCACAGGTTGATTTTTTTTTTCTGTGAAAGATGTATGCTATTATCATTAAACTTTTTATAGATACACATTAGCGCCTAATTAGACAAAAATATTGTAAATTTTTACTCATGCAACCAACTTCATACTTCACTGATCATAGAAAAATTGGATAGTTTGAGGTTTATCCATAGGTTTAAGTATCTTTTCTTTGAGGGATGTATGCTATTATCATTGAATTTTATTAAATACCTATAGGGTATAATTAAACAAAAATCAAAATCAAAATATATCCATGCAACCAACTTCATGCTTTACTGATTACAAAATATGCCATTGTTAAAACGGTTATGAGGTGGGGCATTGTGTCAGTTAGACATGTTCTTGTTCTTCCTGACTCATTCTTTTCTTTTCTGCAATCTTCTATTGCTTTTCTGGCAAAGTTCGGTTTGTGAGCGCAAAGATTCTTAAACCTTGCAAAATGTTTTCCTGGTCATAGGAGAAAAGAAGAGAAATCCAGGGATTTCCTGGCATTTCCTTGGAATTCTACGAAATAACATCATGTGAAGTCCTTGGAATATTGTTTTGCTGGATATCTCTTAGTTGTTCGAAGAGAATTTCCAGGAAATGCAAGGACTTTAACTTTTATTGAAGAAAATTCGAGAATTGCAAGGACTTTAATTTTTTCAAAGTTTGTATGCTTTTCTCCTAATGTAGAATTTTCAAGAAATGCCAGGACTTTAACTTTGAGTAGTCAGAAAAGTGAAGAATTGCAAAGACTTTAACAATATCATTTATTTTCTCCTAAAATCTTGATCATGTAGACTCTTGTAACATGAGCAAGTCATTTATGATTTCAAGCATGTTGATGACTAAGATACAATGTAAGAGGAAATTCAAATTCTGACCTCTGATTGTATTTGATAAAAACAATGCAAGAGAAGCTAAATAAGGAGTAATATAAACCAAATGCTATGAATGAATTTGAAAGTCTTTGTGATAAATGGATGTGTAAATAAATCAAAGATTCCACATAAAACAAGTAAGTTTAAAATCATGCATGTATGCCTTAAATTCAAATTTCTTGACCTTTTTCAACATCACTGTTTTCTAATTTTCTCACATTTTTTCAAAGCTCAAGGTGAATACATATATATATATACATTTTTTCAGCAACTTAATTAATTGAAGAAAGATATCATATATTTGTGCTCTTGAACTATAAAGGTGTAAATTATTAAATCACCATGCACACTGTCTGTAGAAATAATTTTAAATTTTGAAGGACAGTTAATTACACAGATAATCTCAGAAGCCTAGTAATATACTAGTCTATAGTACCACAACAAAAAGTTAACTTCTTAATAAATGTTTATATTTGAGTTTATAGAAAAATAACATCACAATATGGAAATACACACTACATATGTGTGTTTCAGCTGTGGAAGAAAATACACACTGTGTGAACTTCCTGTGTGGTACATCATTCACAGCACCACATGGTCCGACTTTGTCAGTAAATGATTGATGGGACAGATTTCCCTGGATTTCCACTGCTTAAAGAATTCCAAGGAAATCCCAAGAAAAGCAGGGAAAATTTATTCCTCAGATTTCCCTGGAATTCCAAGGAAATTTTGTAGCAGGTACCATTGAAGACTTTTTGGAAATCCAAGGATTTCCCTGGAATTCCTGTTCCAATACCGTCCCTGCATTTCCTCAGAATTTTCAGCAAGAAATCCCTGGATTTCCAGGGAATTTATTCCCTAGAATTCTAAGGAAATTCCCTGGAATTATGTGGAATTCCCAGGCAATTTTTGCAAGGGTAATAGTTCTCTGTATGCCTTTCTGAATGCTGAACTGTGTCTTTTTCTTAACCCTTTCTAGGTTAAGAAGCATCTCAACAATTAGCGGAAAATTTCGAACATTTTGGCTTTTACTTCGGGTGGTTCGACTGGTTGGTTGTTTGCAGAGTTTCATTTTGGCACACTCCCACGGCAAGCGGTCGTATAATGGTATGGTGCTGTCGTCGTCGTTGTCGTCGTCGTCGTCGTCGTTGTCGTCGTCTGTAGACACTTTTGTTTTTGGCCAATAACTTAAGTTCCAGACGATCAATCCTTGTGAAATTTTTACACAATGTTCCTTGGCACAAAAGGAATGCTTGGGTAAGTTTTGGTAATTGTGGCCCCACCCGTTTTAAAAAAAGGGGCCAAAAGGGGTTAAATTAGGTGTTTTCACATATTTGACTGTAGAATCTTTATTATTTGATGGATTTTGATGGGGTTTCTTTCAGTAAACTCCTTAGAAAATTTCCAATCTGGGGTATGCCAACGGATTTCACGTGGCATGTACCGTTCACGAGATAAATGGGGCCCAAAAGGGGCGAATTTCAAAAATTTAATTTTTTTATTTTTAGTCCGATTTTGATGCAATTTTTTTCAAAGGATTCCTTATGAAAAATTTACATAGCGCTCTACTATTAGATTTTTGGTAACTTGTTTCCTTACCCAGCTATGAGGGGCCAAAGGGGGCCAAAATCATAAATTTACAGATAACCTTAAATTTTTATTTTTCATCGGATTTCGATGGGATTTTTTTCTTTGGATTCCTCTTGATGTAAGCTTTCACTAGTACATCAACGGATTTGGCGTAGCTCTTACCGTTTCCGAGCTATGAGGGGCCGAAGGGGGCCAAAATCATAAATTTACAGATAACCTAAAATTTTTATTTTTCATCGGATTTTGATGGGATTTTTTTCTTTGGATTCCACTTGATGTAAGCTTTCAGTAGTATGTCAACGGATTTTGCTTAGCTCTTACTGTTTCCGTGCTATAAGGGTTCACAGGGGCCAAAACTGCAAATTTGAAGATTACCTAAAATTTTTATTTTTCATCGCATTTTGATGGTCTGTTTTCTTTGGATTCCTCTTGATATAAGCTTTCAGCAGTGTGTCAATGGATTGGGCGTAGCTCTTACCGTTTCTGCGCTATAAAGGGTCAAAGAGGAATCATAAGGAGTCATAAGGGCTAATTTTTATTTTCCCTAGTTTGTGTCCAGCTAATTTCTGGGTCAATCTCCTTATTGCATCCTTCTAATTATTGTGTCAAGCTCTTTCGTTTGTCCATACTCGCTTTAAATTACACTTTTTCAGATTTCAGTGGACGACATGCTGCGGTCGTATCATGTTGCGCTCGGCGTAGCCCTTTATTTTCTTTTTCTGATAATGTTTCTTTTGTGCTTTATTTCCTTCAGACCTTCTTTTTTCTAGTTCTTTCTTTTTTTTGGAAGTTCTGATAAGGGAACATATCTGTCTTTACGTCCTTTTCTTTCTTTTTCTAAATATGATTCTTTATTTTCTCTCTTTTGCCTCACACGCCAATTCCTCTGTCTCTCAGCGTTTGATAGGCCCATCTGAGAAATAATAGTTATATCCCGCTTTGAAAAAGCGGCATGTATATAGGGATAGCGGTGTCCGTCCGTTTTTTCGTCCGTCCATCCATCCGTCACACATTTTTGGTCGCAGTTTTCTCAGCTTTTATGTGTTGGAATGACTTCATATTTGGCCAGAAGTTTGATTATGATGAGTTGTAACATGTAAGCTATTTTCGGATCTGTCATGTTGCTACTTCCAATTTGCCGATATGTTGAAGTTTTACTATAACAAACTATGGATGAGAAATTTTCGTCACAGTTTTCTCAGCTTGTAGATGTTGGAACAATTTCATATTTGGTTAGAAGCTTGATTATTATGAGTTGTAACATGTAAACTATTTTTGGGTCTTTTGTGTTGCTACTTCCTGTTTGCCGAAATGTTGAAGTTTTACTTTAACACACTATGGATTAGAAATTTAGCACAGTTTTCTCAGCTTGTATATGTTGGAATGATTTAATATTTGGTCAGAAGCTTGATTATGATGAGTTGTAAAGTGTAAGCTAGTACTTTTGAGTCTGTCATGTTGCTACCTCCTGTTTGCCGATATGTTGAAGTTTTACTAAAACACACTATGGATGGGAAATTTTTGTCACAGTTTACTCAGCTTGTATACGTTGGAATGATTTCATATTTGGTCAGAAGCTTGATTATGATGAGTTGTAAGGTGTAAGCTATTTTCGGGTCTGCCCTGATGCAACTTCCTGTTTGCCAATACGTTGAAGTTTTACTATAACAGACTATGGATGAGAAATTTTCATCACAGTTTTCTCAGCTTTTTTTCGTTGGAATGACTTCATATTTGGTCAGAGCTTGATTATGGCAAGTTGTAAAGTGTAAGCTATTTTTGGTCTGCCTAATTGCTTCTTCCTGTTTGCCGATATGTTGAAGTTTTACTATAACACACTATGGATGAGAAATGTTCGTCGCAGTTAACTTGAATTGTATGGGTGGGAATGATGTCACAGTTTATTTGGCTTCTGTAAGTGGGAATGATTTCAAATTTTGACTGGAGCTTTATGATAATGAGTTGTAATGTGTAAGCGATTTACAGGTCTGTTGTGCATACACTTCCTGTTTGCCGATTCTTTGATGTTTAACTATAACTAAACTTATGCTTTATTACCACTTCCTGTTTTCTTGGCTTGTATCGGAGTTGGGGCGATTTCAAATTTGGTCTGGACAACTGTTTAAAGAATTGTATTACACTTTGGAAGCAGGGGTATTCATTTGTGGCCCAGCGGACCACAGTATTTCTAGTTGTATTTGTAATATATTCAAAACTTCCATTTTTATACGGCATTTTGATATATGTTAATGTTGGTGTTTTTGTGTTTTTTCCCCCTGACATCAAAAATGTATTTATAACGGTTGGAAAATCAGATGATGTCCGTAACTGATATGTTCATAATAAGCATTCAAGTTTATGTCCGAGTTCAGATCTAAGCAACTGTACATGGTAGGATCATCTAACATTGCATGTGCATGCATCTTTGGGGGTAGGTCAGCATCCAGGCAAAATTAGGTCACTTTGACCTATATTTTCCGCATGATTGACTTACATTCAAGTTTGCGTCAGATTTCAGATTTAAGTAACTGTACATGGTAGGATCATCTAACCTTGCATGTGCATGCATCTTTGGCAGTAGGTCAGCATCCAGGCAAAATAAGGTCACTTTTCCGTTTATGTCGGAATTCAGGTCTCCATAACTGTACATGGTAAGATCATTTAGCCTTTGTATAAGGGATGGTAAATGAGCACCCTGGCGAAATTGGGTTTCTGTGTCCATGTGCCATAACGAGGCGAACTTTGTAATCTTTGATTACCTATGTTTTTTTTTTTTGGCAATCATTATAATATTCAAAAATAATGTAGATTTTAACTACCTGTCTGATAGTTTTCAATATGTCTAAAGATTTCATTAAGTTTGAAAATAAAAATGTACGTAACATTGCATAGGGTAAAAATATCCGGGTGTAATTTCTGGTAACACTGGAATTAATTCCTCTTTAGTTTCACACTTGTTATACAGTTAAATTTCCATTTGATTTCATGAAAATTATGATATGTTATAATGACATAAACTTCTTAAAGATAAAACTGAATAATACTTATATTTATTTCAGCGTTATAACTTCGATTTTTATAAATCTTTCATATTGCCAATAGCGTCTATCGTCATCGGCTATACAGTATGACTTCCGTTGGTGTAGTAAGAACTTATGATCACCAGTTTCAACAGGAGGATAATGCTAAATTACGGATTTTGTAATTTTGTAACGAACATCATCCATTATGGACAATAGGTTTCAAACCGTTTTCAGATTATTTTTCGTAAATCTTTTTTTTTTTTGTTGGAATACTGATAATCGGTTCATTTGCAACAATTTGATATAGTTTCATATACTGACAAATGACTAATCATCCTACTTGTTAAAGGGCCTTAAAACTGCGTTACAGCCCTTATTAGCTAGGCTATGGAATAGCCTAGCTAAATAGATAGTTCTTGGGGGGAAGTGAGGAGTACGCTTGCGCAGTGAGGAGAACGCATGCGCAGAAGACTATTGACCAATAGGAATTTCAGATTCTCGAAAATCAAAATGGCGTCCAGTTTTGTCCTGATAAAACAGGGCGGGTTTTAATTTTTCTGTTTCCTTGTGGAAGTTGAAAAGTATTATAAACATTTACTATAGGTGGTACTGGGAACAGGTTTGTAGAGGATGATGGGATTGGTATTGCAATATCGCTTGGCCAGATTTATAAATATAGATATGATAAAAAGAATAAGAACAGTAATGTATAAATTTAAAACCAGATGTTAATAAATAAAGATGAGGTATTGTGCAATAATCAATAATATACGAATACTATAAAAGACTTTTCAATTGTGTTAAACAAAGCGTGATTGTAGTTTGTGGAGATTCTTAGGCAATGGAGAACGAAAGGTGGAAAGAGATAGAATTGTGTTTTTGTGTGGAAGAATAAAGAGCTACCTGTGTTTATTTGTGTGTGCTGTAAAAGGTTTATGTTTCAAAGCCAAGTACATCATGAGCCACCACACCCTTGTCAATCAAACACGCAATTTTCTATCCAAGGCTATTCCATAGCCTAGCGTATCATTTTTATTTCATAAAAACCATTATCCGATTTATATAATCCACGTATGTTTATAAAGTCCCCTCGTGTTTTCTAGTTTTCTTAACTGCGACACCTTCTTGGATATTTTGCATTATTAGCAATCAGGAGAATTCTTGTTGTTCATGTCAAAAAGGGCATTATTATTACTTAAAATTAGATATTAGGCGTTATGTACAATAATCACACTTAATAGTGAAAATAAAGTACCGTTAGGTACATTATACGCATTTTGCGACAACCATTCCAACACCGATTATATTTGAGACATATCAATGTCCATGTTTCCTTTACAAACATTTTTTTTAACAAAAATAAGTTATAATTATTATCGTTGGAGAATTGTTTGAAGCATAAACTTTACCAGCAAAATTGTAATACATGTATTGAAAAGCCACATGGAAAAATGATAATTTTTTCAAAGTTCAAAGTGCTGTATCTTTGTCAAAACTCTGTATATGAACACAATCTTAGGTTCAAAATTTAGGTGATTGCACACATTTCATTTATTTATTATCTTAATTTGAGACCCTTGAAGATAAAATTGCTCAAGGTTGCAGTAAAGTTCAGTGACAGGTGTTTTATGCAATTGCAACATTTATTCATCCAAGATGGCTGCCACTAGGGAACATAATTTAACATAGGACCATATGGGAAAATGTTGTAAATTGTTAATTCTTGAAAACCATTCCATACATCCAAATTGACAGTTACTATGACAGAAATCTACCAGATGAATGATTTGACTACCAATTGGCTTTCACCTTAGATTAATAATTTAACCATGTGGGAAAATCTGGTTTGATGAAAGCCACCAGGGGAGCGATGCAGGCTCACATGTGAGCCTCTGGTTCTTATTTAATCATTGAATACCGATATTCCAGAAATAAATTACATAGAATGTACTACAGGTGAAGGAGCGGATTACTGACAGGAAAAATCCTTCTATTAATCTATATTAATTATGACATGTTTGAATATTATTAGCAACGAAGTGTGTGAAATTTACAGCTAATTATGGTGGATTTCCCGGATGACTAACATATTTTATTTGCAATTTTTCAATGAACATACCAATATTCCTCTAGTAACACCTATAAAACTCCTTCCAAACTCCTGTCTTTTGTCTTCTCGTCAAGCAATCAAGCTTCTATAGAATTCTTTTGTATACCAATTTGTACTGCCTGAAGGGGTTTACCTTGATACTCCAGAGTTTAGAAGGAGTTTTATAGGTGTTACTAGAGGAATATTGGTATGTTCATTGAAGAATTGCAAATAAAATACGTTAATCATCTGGGAAATCGGCCATAATTGTGCAATCATACTTAGTATTGGGTGAATTAGAGGATCTAAATCACATTTTGCTCAAACATTTTCCACTTTTTGAAATATAATCTATATAGAATGTACTACAACATGGGAGATAATTCATAGAAACTATGGAGAGTTTACATGCTATTATAACCATATAAGAAAAATTCTTTTTGCTCATGAAGCAACTTATGAATAGATATTAAACATGTTAAAATAAGAACAAAATTTCTGAAAATAGAATTTCACATGTGCCACCCTTATTGTAAAATATTTTGATTTTTATATGGAACTGTACTTAATTCAACTGATTTCATTTGGCATTAGCTATTAACAAGATTAGAAAGGTCTCTACAATTAACTTTCTCTCAACTTGTTACCAATAAAGTTCCTGGTGTGTCCAAATATCCACTCAACTTGAAAATCTCTAACACAGCTGATCATCAATATAACAAAAATAATATAGAATAAAACATACATACCTGTATACCTCTCCAGCAGGAATAATTAGGAAGTGGTCCAAATGTTGACTGAACTTCACAGAATACTTGAGCACAATAGTTCTTGGGTGGTCCCCTTCAAAAATAGTGTTCAGAATGTCTGAAACTTATCCAAGATGGCTCCCAGCAGGAAACATAGGACCCTACAGGAATACTTTCAAAGATCTTCTCTGAAAACCCTGAGCCAATTTTTACTTGATCACAATAGTCTTTTGGTGAACCCCTTTTAAAAAATTGTGCTCTTCTGAATCAAATTAGTTTGATTATGAACTGGGATAGGGGTGGCTGTGAATTGAAATAAAACTTGGTGCTTTTGATTTTTGATGGTGAAAGCAAAAGCGCTTATTTGAGCTATGCCTGGCTATCGAGAGCTTCTTGTACGTTTGATTGTAAATTTTTTTTCTTTTTTTTTCAGGATTATGGACCAAAAGTGAATTTTAAAAGAAAAAAGTTGAAGAAAGGAGTGTTTACAGGTTTACCATCTTATAGTAAAAACGTTTACAAAAAAATGAATAAAATAGACCTACTCTCAGATTTCAAACCAGTGGAACTCTGTAATTTAGAATATTCCTCAGAAAGAGGGTCATCAATAGATCCTCACTTTGATGATTTTTGGCTATGGGGTGAAAGACTTGTGACCTTGAACCTTTTATCTGATTCAGTTCTGTGCTTTACAAATGAAGATTTACCTGAAATTGAAGTACATGTTCCAATGTATCAAAGATCTTTATTGGTAGTGTATGGACCTGCAAGATGTGTTTGGAAACATGCAATACATAGGAGTGACATTATTGACAAGAGAATAGCTATTACATTTAGAGAATTATCCGAGGAATTCAAAAATGTTGGTCAGAGGAAAGATGAAGGAAATGAATTATTAGACATTGCTCTTACATTCAATGGCCAAGCTGTAGGGACAAATATAACCCCAATAGATCAATCTGAACCATAACTTTATTTTTCAGATCAAAGTTTTGAACTTTTTTTTGCATTGCATTGTATAATGGAAGTTGAATGTGTAAATGATATAAAATTTGACTGAAAGATAAAAGGAAAGAAATAGATTCTGCTCTTAAATGCTGGAAAACTGGTGATCACTATACATTCTTCTATTTAATCTTTTTATTACTAATAGGATGTTCCAAGGCTTCATATATGTTTGGCTAAAGTTTGTTATAAATCATTATTCTATTTTCACTACAGAGATTTTAGTGCAAATTTGATAAAAGGAAAATACCACAATATTCCTATTACATACTTACAATTTTTATTATAGTTTTTATATTAACTTAGATTGTTCAGAATTATTGATAATTCAAAATTTTAGAAACTTAAATCATGACCTATTCAACAGTGAGGGTCCTCATGGGTGGGTCCTAGCTATATATAGGAATCAAATTCATTAAATTTTTGCCTTGGTAATCAAATAATCATTAAATTTTTACCTTGGTAATCAATAAATTGTTGGCTTAGTAATCAAAAAATATATAAAAATGCAAGCTAATAATCAAATAATTATTGAATAAATGCCCCAGTAATCAAATAATCATTAAAAAAATGCTCTGGTAATCAGGTAATCAAGAAAGCCATGACGGGCCTCAACAGTGATATAACTGAAGTAAAATAACTATGTGACATTTAAGTCAAATCATATACAGAATCCATTATATATTTTTTTTATATTTTATGCAGCAAATTAATTGTTGTATGTCATACACAAATTCTGATTCAAAGAGATTCATCGCTTGTTTATCTCCCTGTACCGAGTTAATTATAGTTATATATGGTCAAAGGAAAGATAATTATAGTTATATATGGTCGAAGGGAAGATAATTGTTATATATGAACAAAGGAAAGATAATTATAGTTATATATGGTCAAAGGAAAGATAATTATAGTTATATATGGTCAAAGGAAAGATAATTATAGTTATATATGGTCAAAGGAAAAATAATTATAGTTATATATAGTCGAAGGGAAGATAATTATAGCTATATATGGTCAAAGGAAAGATAATTATAGTTATATATGGTCGAAGGGAAGATCAAAATATTTATAAATATATATGGTCGAAGGGAAGTTAATTGAATTAGGATAGGGATAAAAAGTGTTTTATAGTTATCCTAATTAAATGATCTTCTCTTTGACCATATAACTAACTTTTATCATATGTTTAGTAATAAATACAGACATTTTGAATATGTGATACAGTGCATGACTTTCATTCTGTATTCACACTATGACGTCATACCCTTTATCGCATACCCTTTATCGGATGGCTTACCCTTTATCAAACACCCTTCATCGCATGGCTAGACCTGTATCATACCCTTTTTCCAAAAAAAATTTTGATTTTGACTTATTTTTTTAAAAAAGAAAGCGGGTTAAAAAAAATTGGGAGTAAATTTTTTTGGGGGTGAAAAAAAAATTTTGGGGGGGGTAAAAAATTTTTTGGGGTAACAAAAATTTGTTTGTTGTGAATTTTTTTTTTTGTGATAATCAATTTTTAAAAATCTAGCAAACCTTTTTCCTTTACATGTTAGATTTTATTCCAAACGTTCAGTCCTTTCCGCCCATTTTGAAATTGTTTTTTTTTTATCTCACAAAATACTTGCATTTTCTCAGGCTTACCGATTTCAATTTTTACAGTATTTTTGGGATCAAGTAGTCATCTGTTTAAATGTATGATAAACTGTATAATACATGGCAAAATCCGCATCACATGCCGTATCATCCCTCCACCAATATCATCCCTTGGGCTGATATTGGTAACTCTGGATGATACGGCATGTGATACGGATTTTGCCATGTATTATTCCCTATGTTACAAGGAGATAATCCATCGATGTTTGTCATTGTAGTGTAAGTTCTGATTTTTATGTTGACTCTTCACAAAGACCACAACAGACTAGGCATCAGAATGTCATACAGTCCTCCAGGTGAATAATAAAATGAAAAATTGCAAAAATCATGTCTTTCCCATGGGATACCCATGTTTTAACCCCTCAAAAGTGGTCCCCTTGAAAAATTGTATCTGTACAAAATGGCTCCAGCTTAGAACATAGTTTTAAATTGGACCCTATGTATCCAGCATGCCCATATTTCATCCAAGATGGCCGCCAGAGGGTTATCATAGTTTAACATTAGACCTTTTTGGCAACACATACAGAACTCTTCTTAGAAACTACTAGACAGTTAGAACCAAACTCAGTCACAAAGGTCTTTTAGATTATTCATTTAAAAAAGATATTAAGCATTCTATCCAAGATGGTTGGTAGCAGCGGGGACCAAAGTTTAACATTGGACTTTACGGAAAACATATACTGAGATCTTCTTCTTGCAAACTACTAGTCCAATTAGATGATCTCTTATAAAAAACAATAGTATCTGGGATCTCTGTACCTCCTCACAGATGGCTGTCAGTGGGGAACATGGTTTAAAACTAGACTTATTCAAAAGGCATTCAAAGATCTTTCTCTTAGACACCACTAGTCGGAGCAGAATAAAAGCTTGATTGCAGTAGTCTTTGGGTGTTCCCCTTCAAAAGTTGTGTCTGGTAGGTCTACAACCAAACTCAAAGATGGAATCCAGCAGGGAACATAGTTTAACACTGGAAGTAAATTGCAATAACTAAATTCAGAAACACCGTTTTAAGTGGTTGAGGGACAAAAAATGGAAGATTTTTCATATTGTCATTGAAATAATATTTAACACGCTTCAAAATTTTGGTTAAAATCAATAGGTCAATATTCTCTCTTTGTTTTGTTTTGTTTTGTTTTGTTTTGTTTT
>MJUU01023380.1:0-19466 GCA_002080025.1 Modiolus philippinarum
TTCTTATACATATTGAAATATTTATCGTCATAAATATATGAACACGAACAGCAGAGTTTAGTTGCTACATCTTTGTCATATTCTTCTTTATGCTAGATGCTTTGTGTAAAAGACATGTAGGAGTGATTGATTTTAACGTTTCAGCTATATCAAGACGAGAACAAGTTTGTTAATAAATAATCACTTTGGGGTATGGAAAGGTCATGGGACGGGAAATTCTGACTGCCACTGGAAAAGTCGGGTGAAATTGAAAGGGGCGGGGGAATTTCTCAAGAAAGAGCTTGCTACAAGGGTTCTTTAACGTGCAAGAAGCATGGCATTTCTTCCAACACATGGACCTGAGTTTACATCCCATCCGAAAGATTGGTTGTGTATTTATTCATCCTGCACAACAACGGACATCCAGTTTTGGAGGGGTCATACCCTGCAAACCGGAGATACTAGGTCCTATTACCCTTCGGGTGAAAGACATATAGAAGAGGCAGTTCTACCAATTAAATAAGCCCTTGTTTTTAATTAAAGTGATTATCTCACAGGCTTTTGTTTCAATTTAATTTTATGATTATTTCTGTAGTGTAAGCGTGATAACTCTAAAAGTTAAAGTCGTTTTCACTTCCTTTAGATGATGGAAATCTCACGATTTCAGCTTTATTTTACACCTATCTTTATCACATTTGGTATGTATATCAAGAATGATCATACATAACTGAAAAACATTGAATTCGAAGTTTATGACATGCACAAAAGTCTGCAGTTATGTGCATTTTCACAATTTTTTTCAAACAGGTGAAAATTTCTAAGTGTTGGATTGTTCTATTTTAAGGGCGACCAAGTAACTTGATGAATTAGATGACCCGAGTTGACTCATCTAATAATAGCAAGGTGTACTCGTTCGGGGTTAACAATTGTCATCCACGGACTTTTTGTTTGTAAACACCGAATAGAAATTAGTAGGACATTAACAATTCATTTCAAATATTATTATTTGGGTTTAATGCATGCATATTTCAATTACATGTTTAAGTATTTTGTTGAATTATATCATTTACGGGTATGTTTTTCTTAAGTCAAAAGGGGGTCCAAGCACATGGTAAAAACCAAAGTGAGACTTGTTTATCATCTGACTTAAAGATAACCTGCCTATACCTATTTCAGAATGGTCCAATCTAGTCGATAATTGTACGCGGAAAATATCATCCATTTAAAAGCATGGAGCATTTTTAAAAAGTGTTTTTTCCTTCAACATGAATTGGAAATCATCAAATCAAAAGTGGTTCCAGAAGTGTATAATATTTTTACACAACCATGCAAAATCCGGTGCCGAAATATGCAATATTAAAGTCAGCAGAATAGAATTTCCAATATCTAAAGGAAGTGAAACAGACTTTAAGCTGAGCTATTCGTTACAAGTATAAATTGATATACAAACGTAAATATTCACGAGACCTTTTTACTTACACCATTTACTTTGCACATTATAGTCTTGACTATAAACACAAAATAACAAAATTACAGCAAATTCAAGTTTGTCGACGGCCGTTTTTTTCAAATAATGACAAAATATGAATTGACGAACTGCAATGGAATGGCTAATATTTCATTATGATCCAAAAATACGGTTGAAAATTGGTTGTTGGTAATGACGGAAAGAAACTGCAAAATTGCGGAAAAAACCATGAAATGAGAGTTTAAACCATCAGACAATAAGTTTTGGGTTGAGTAGACCCGGGATGACCCAAAAATTTTCAATACAGTCATTTTTCTTTAAATTTGCAGTATGAAACAATAACTTACTAAAATTTTTCTAGAAAAAGTTTTGAAAACTTTCGTCGTAAGATTTTTGATATATAGTTACCGTATAGCGGGTAATTTTCGCGGGGTTTTAATTTTCGCGTGTTTTCGCGGATAGACTTAAATCGCGAAAATAAATTGCGCGAACATTTTATGTATTCTTAGGATACATATAGAATCTTTGATAATCCGCGAAAATTTAAAACGCTTAAATTTTTGGCATATATTTTCCCCTCAAATCCGCGAAAATTTTGACCCGCGAAAATAATCCGCTATACGGTAATAGAAACACCCTTATCTTAGGAGTCTGAAATTCTGTTCAGAAATCACTATGAAGCGTATACTACTGCACGTGTTTGAAAATACTACTGCACTGCAGATGTATAAGAATTGGCATAAAAGGACTATAAATTGCCAAACTTCTTGACAGAAATTTGAAGACCTAAATATGCGAGAATAATGGTCATAAGTATGCATTAAGTGTTGATTTGCAGTAAAAAAGAAAATACATTGTAAAAACGTTTCTATATAGGGAACCGTGTCCAATTTTTATTTTCAAGTTGTACAAAATGGACTGAATGGATAGTAGGGCATATGGAAACCAAACCAGAAAATCAAATATGTCTTTTACTTCATGTTATTTTATGTCAGAAATAATGTATAAACTAGATTATAATGGAACTCCTGAACAAATAACATAACAAAGTTGCTGTTAATTTGGATTCTGCATATGCACATTTCGACAACGTATGTCTCTTCACTGCAGATAAAATCAAAATATTGGAAATCCATATACCGAAATATTTGTAAAGACTGATAGAGAACAAATTACCAATGATATCTAAATAGAATAGCCAAAATTAGCTAATGACAGAGCTATGCAAGAGTGAGATACTCCTAACTTTTGAACGAAATTTGGTTAAATTTAGATTTTGCAAGTTTCCATATAAAATCGGTTTACAGTAACTTCGGTATTTAGTTATTTGAGCGGAATTATTTGCTGGATATCAAAATTTAAATTAAATTACACTTGTTCAAATATCAAATTGTTTTCGGAAGGGGTACTAAAACGTTTGGGTTTCACCAATATGAATTACCTACACTTTATTTCCCCATTTTTTTTAAGTGTACTGAAATTAGTTGTAATGTATAATAGAGTGTTTGGGTGCTAAATCAACAAAAAGACTGAAAGGTTTGAAAAAAAACAGTATGTTGCGTGGTACATGTTACATTTTGATTTCAGCAATTAGTGTTAACTAAATTACGAGAGAACGGCTGCTCTAATTGTTTTTAAAATTTGATTTCAGCAATGTGTATTTATTACCTATTTTATGAAGCCCTTCCTAGATTTTGTTTTGAAGGTGGTCTTAAATGGGTTGTAATTGATAGTGGAAGTTTTGCGTGCCAAAGAAAATGTACAAAAAAGCTGAAAATCTGCATTATTCCATTGTGTCCTGCTTGTCGACGCTTTGGTTTTCATTTATTAAGCATTTTTTTAGCGTTTGGCTTATGCCAATTACCCTCTGCTGGTGAATGGTTAGTCCAGAGGTAATTCACCGTAAGTAATTCAGCGACCCACTTGTAATGACCGAAAATCGATTCTATATGGAAACCAATAATATTTAAATTTTATCATTTATTTTCAACCTAAGGAGTATTTCCCTCGTACATCGCACTGATCTAAGCTGATTTTGGCTTTTCATTCAGGATCTAATGGTTATTTGTTATGTATCAGGTTTTCACGTATTTAGTACAGCTGCTGGAGAATCATCGACTCAGTATATTATATAACTAAATGCCGAAGTGAAAGCAATATTATTCAGACAAAGTGACATGATTTTTCTCTATGCATGACCTTTTACCTCCATTCAGGGACAACATATACAATTGTATCATGGTTTGTTGGAATTTCTTTTGTTTTCAGGTGTACAATAACTCATGATATCCGACTAGGAGATGGAGCTAAGATGATGTCACAACCATTCAACAACTTGCCTTTTCTGTCAGTTATTGTACAGTGCAATAACTTTCGCAAAATGCAAGACATTGTACGGCTGCTAAATAAAGGCATCCAGCTCCAACCCCTCTTCGGCTATCACTATAAAGACAAAATTCTGCTCTCAACAAAAGGTAAAATAAAAGAAAATGTGTCCATGGGACACGGATGCCCCCACCATACAGATATATCGGCAAGCAGGAAGTAGATGAGTGACAGACATGAAAAGGGGAGACACGGTACAACTTATCATACCAAGGCTTCATACCAAATATCAAATCATTCCTGCATACACAAGCTGAGAATTCCTTGACGAAAATTTCGGACGTACGTACGGACGGACGGACGGATATGGGTAAAACTTGAGGTTGGACATAAAAAAATCATCCACAAGCTGCAAAAAATGTTTAAAACTGAGATGACACATGTAAATCAATATTTTATTTTATGATAAAAAAAAATGACTGACATATTTTTCCGGGCAAACAAAAATTGTGATATATACTGATAAAAAAGGGCACAAAAGCGGTCCTCCGCGAAACACATTAATTATCGAGAAGTTTCACTCATGCGAAAGCTGTTTTCTGCGCATACAAAACAGTTATTAATGAATTCATAACAAGTTATCATTTAATATCAATAAAAATGCGGTCTCCCGCACAGAAAATGATAAAAAAAAACGGATGTGAAAGCTATCCCTTTCAGCGTTTCAGTCACGATATTCAGTTACTTCGAAATATTGAAGGACACCTGACACTGTTAAAAGAATGGTCGGTTCATTTCTCTAAACAGTATCAGTCTCAAAAATGTTTTAAATTTAACATCAGAATTTACGAGTATATTTTCATCCATGGAATAGTTCTCAGTATCCTACTTGCGTTTCTTATCCACTTGCGGTGGGTCAAGAACGGATGCAACTTTAACCTGCATCGATGGTCCCGACTGCTTATACATGCGAACGCCTCTTACGAAGCGATGCCCTGTTCGGGCCATTATTTCCTATTCCTCTATTCCTGCCTTATATAGAGCTGGGTTGCACAAGTGCGCTTCCCACTGTAGTATGAATATGTACCGACAAGTCCGCCTTGATCACAAATGGTTTTCATCAAATTCTTCATTTTGTTGATTCCAATTCCTTGTTTACCATAACGGATTGGCAATCCAGCCAATGGTCTCCTGTAAAACCTCCCAATAAAGTTCAAAGCAGTAAGGTACTTCTCAAAGTAATCAGCCAGACAACGTTTGCCTATAAAAATAAAATTCGTCATGAAATCAAGCATTTAAAATCCCTATGTTTTCGCTTATCATTCATTAGTATGTAGAACAATAAATCAGTGACATCTAATTAATAAGCTATTTGTGTATCTCAACAAGTGCCAATATCGGCCATATGCAAATCGAGGAGATCATTATCATAGTCGTAACAATAGATGCGATTCAGATAAAAAGAAGAAATTATTACTATAATAAAATAAATAATGATTATACAGTAATAATGACTTTTTCAACAGTCGCATATATTGTTTCAACTATGATATTGCTTTCATCGATTCGCATTTGGCTAGTGAGTGCTATAATAGAAATTTCAGGGCGTTAAACTATGAGCGAATCTTATAGCTGAAGGTCTCATAGTAATTTCAAGATGCAGAACAATAAAAGCGTTGTCCCATTGCTTGGTTCAACCATGTTTTGTAGAGACTTTTTCTCGTGTACAATTACTCCATATCCTTTCACTGTATATTGATATAATATGTAAAAAAGTCCGATTAAAGAATGCTTTTAATATTGTCCGTCCCAACACTGACTCACTATTTAGGCTATACTGACGGTATTCCGAAGATCTCTGCTTTATAATTAACAAAAAATATGCTTGTTTTTAGGTGAATTTCGCTTTTCCTTACATACAGTGTTTCGTGTTTTTGTGTTTTTTCTTACAGAAGTAAAAAAAAATTTGCTATATTAACACTGGCTATATGTGCAAAATGAACTAACAAATGGGGCGTGAGCAATCAATTAGAAGTAAAATATAACAAACACTTACCTTCCGTACAATAATGAGTTATCTTTTTATTGGCCATAACGTTTTGTTTGCTCGTCCTGTGAATGTTATGTATTTCCCTCTGTGGTTAGCCCCTACACTAAACTGTGAACAATCTAAACCAGCATGTTCGTCGTGACCGCGGAGTCCAAAGAGTTTGCATGAGTAAAAACACTGTATAATCACTGTGGTAAATGTGATGTCGGTAACTGCAGTTACCGATATTCAAAGATGGCTGACGCGTTCGGCTTAATATTATGACAGTCGATTTTTTAATAACAGATAATTCCGCTATGTTTTATGTCTTACTTGATACATTATCAAATTTAGAACTGGAAGCTTACAGGTTTCGTGAATTATTAAATCGCTGAGTAGAGATAATAGCCGTACAAAAAAAAACGCGGTGATGTCGGTAACTAAAGAAAATAAATTTTTGTGTATGTCCATAACTGGAAAGGAAGATATCCGTAACTGAAATGAATTTTGTTTGAATATATTGCTCAGGTTTCAAGTTATATCATATACCAGACAGTAATTGGAATAAAGAAACTTTTAAGTTGTGCAAAGTATTGTAAATACGCCGTCTCCACGTCATCCGTCTGCTTTTTAAAAAAAACAAAAACAACAAAAAAAACCCAAAAAACAAAAACGAAAACATAAAAAACAACCAAAAAACCCAAAAAACAAAAACACCCCCCCAAATAAAAAAAAACAACAACAACAACAAAAACCAAGGAACAAAAATATAAAAAAAAACCTGCATTTCCAGATAAAATGATAATACATACATGTACAAACGAGAAATGATTCACGCACAGTGATAATATCCACATTTAACCGCATGGATATGAAAACCACAATGGGAGAAATTAAAGGGTTTGACAATATACGGAGAGAAAAAAAAATAACGAATCCTGAGTAGCAGAGATTTCACAAGAGATTTCAAGACCAGTTACGGCAGAGCCCGTATCACTCACCTAGCTATTGATTTAATTCTTAATTTTTACCCTTGTCCGTCCGTGCATACGTCCGAAAATTTTCGTCAAGGATTTCTCGGCTTGTTTATGCAGTAATGATTTGTTAATTGGACTGAAGCTTTGGTATGATAAGTTGTACCGTGTCTCCTCTTTTCAAATCCTTCACTTATCTACTTACTATGTATCGGGGGCATCCGTGATCCATAGAAATATTTCTTTTATTTTTTCAATTTTAGAATTTCGTATAATTGTACTGAAATCTGCTGAGTCGTAGGAAGGGTCATCTGCATGCTAAATACAATTTCTGTATATAGTTCAAATCTTGTGTATTTCTAATTTTGTCTGCAGTGTTACACTTGAAAAGTCGAAGGATTATACAATTATAGCCTATTGATGAGGTCAATGCAGAAATTTATTGACATAAAAATGTATATTGACAGAGGACGAATTGTTTAATTATTTTCCATTTTTTCAAAATTTAATTTTACAGCTTCTTTGATAAATAAATTGTGTGACAAATTTCAAAATTACGACATAAAACTAGATTCTCACTGAATAATAAATTTCCAATCAAGTGGAAGTAGAAATAGACGCATACTGTCTTACACACTATAAAAACGGCATACCAATATCATTTAGTTTTTGACCACAGCGTTTCTGAACTTTTTGGTATTGTTTCCACTTGTATGCTCCGTTGAGAGTCTTGGAATAGACTAGATTAACAAATCATTATTTTTAATCAAATAATTTTAATTATCCATGTTTATTACTAGGTCAATACGAAAAGTCAATTCGGCTTTTATCCATTATTTTATTTAATGTTAATTTGAAACTGATCTATTTTTAGCCCAGGTCTATACGTTATGTCAATTCGGCTTTTTATTGACAACTCGTAGAAATATACATGATCATGTGACCAACTTTTGACAAATCACAGCACCCTAAAAATAATAATAATATGATTTATTTACTTATTTATTATTTGTTTTGACAAGACAAATATTGAATCTCGACGCTTTTAAAGTTTGTATTTTATCCTCTTTTGCATGTTTTATTGAAGAGATCACAGCGCAATATGCATATGCAACAATAAATTATTTATACCAATATTTCAATAGGTAACATCAAAAATGGTCTTCTCAGTGAAGGAGAGGGGGTTGGGGGTTTGGGCGATTTTGCCTTGAAAAATTGTTTATTTTTATGTCCATCTCCAACAAATTATTTATTTCTATCAAATGTCACATCAAAATACAACTGCAACAAAATTTAATATTTTTTTGTCATGATAAGCAGGTTTAGAATCTTTATTTTCACTGGCATCAAGATTAAATTATTTATTTACAACATCGCGCAAGCCCACCACTCCCAGAAAATTAAATGATCGTCCCCTAAGTTAAGATGTTTACAAGGGATTTTAAACACTATGAAAACTACAAGTACTAGTTTCGGTCCCAAATCTGTCTTTGCGTTCAGGCTATGTTTATGTTAACATGTTTTGTTTTGCAGAAGGGACATCGGAGGACTGACAGTTGTTCCGGATGGGAAGCCTTTGAGTGTGTATGTGTGTGTGTGGGGGGGGGCACATTAGGTGATTCCAGTGCATGGCTAAATGAAAACCGCTATGGCCCGACTTGTCACGGACATTTAAAAATAAATGATGGGTTAAACCAGTTTTATGGCGCGCTAAACCCCCACCCCTTTTCGTTGCGGTAGTGTCCTGTAAAAAGAAAATATTGAATCACAGTTTTTACCAAACCTTCAATTTTTGCCAAGAAGAACTTTCGCCCAACTATAAAATTTACTGACCGTGTATGTATATGCCTTATTGGGTAACTTACAGTCGGTGAAATATATAATATTGAATTAAATTTTTATACCACAAATTTATTCTGCTCACAAGAAAAACGGTACTGGAAACGCGAGAATGGTCTTGTCAACTTGACCGTGAGAGAAGGTCATAGGATCGACTGAGCCAAAATCGTCAAAAACGAGAATAAAAAATTACAAAGATATATCATAAATCAACAGTTACGGACATCCCTATCAAGGACTTGAATACCAGTTACGGATATCAGTCTCTTCAGTTACCGACATCACCGCTGTTTTTTTAAAAGTCAATTTTTCTATTTAACGATTAAATTTTCAAAGAACTTTTAGTAGTTCAATTCCAAATTAAGTAATACACCAAACAAGTTTTGAAAGGCTGAATAAAAATGCATTATTATTACACAGTCGATGGACATAATATTGAGCCGAAACGCGTCAGCAATCTTGGGATATCGGTAACTGCAGTTACCGACATCACATTTACCCCAGTGATAATGAGACTCGGCGTTTTTGTCACCAAATACACCATTTCCCCAAAGGCGCCTTTCGTCATTAGGTAAAATAGCTTGTGCCTGTTTTAGAGTTGTGCCGTATCCAAGGGATAAAAGCTCTTTCATTCTGGCGTCTAAAATCTTTCTAAAGTCCGTAAACTCGAGGTTCTTAATGTCCCAAAAATTCCTGTCAAATTCACGACATTCTCTCAAATAACGTAGCATTTGACTAAAATTATAGAGTATAGAGAGTGGAATAACGCAAAACTGCAATGACTGTCTAAGTATGAAAATTTGGACGTAGGAAAAATTTACAAATAGCATGAAAAGTTTCTGCTCAAGGTGCATTTAATTCGTCTAAATTTGTGTCAAGTTCAACTATTCAAGAATTGCTAAAATTTTAGTTTCTGCAGATTGTTAAAAAATTTGAGTTTACAGATCTTTTGATATACTACAAAATAACGAAGTTACCGTGAATTTAGTTTCACATATATCATTCAAGGTTTTATGCTGATAATAATGTACTCATTCCTTGCCATATAAGCTTGAACTTTTAATCAAATCAGAAGAGTCATTACACAAAGAGTTAAATCTCAGTGTTTTCAGTGTGGGATTTTTGCTCTTTTTTCTCAGTTTTCCAAATTTCACAGTTTTTTTTTTCATTACAACTTGTTTTGCAATAGTATAGGAATGGCTCAATATAAATGCACAGCTTTAAGTTAAATCTTTGACCATCGTATTATGGGATAAAAAAAGTCTTTGGACATTCATTACTCGTTTAACAAGATAATTAACAAGAGATAAATGCAAACTTTTTGTTGTAATGTGGGTAAAAGATCTTTGATATATTTATTCAAAGTTTGTATGCAAATGTAGAATTATGCAAATATAGTCATGTCATGATACGGGAAGTACGGAAAATTATTTGTACATGTATATTTAATGGTGTCTTCCTCGAATTCCAGCATTTTATAATTTACATATTCCTCGAATGTCAACAAAATAACAATGAAAGGGTTGTTCCATTTGCTTAATCTTACCATGTATTTATAGGGATTTTGTCCCATGTACATCTATATCCCTTTATTTGTTCATGTATTTTATGGATGTCAGTATCGCACTCTGTCGTATCCTCTTTGAAATAGAATAATATATGTTAGTCGGGAATCTTCACAAGGGATACGGGTTCATATTCCCTGTCTGTGTTTTATATCCCCTGAGCCGTTAGTCGAAGTTGATATATGGCACAGACAGGGAATATGGCACAGACAGGGAATACCTTAAACATGATAAAATCTAATTTACCGATTCTACATGTAAGTGACAAAATGAAAATTCTGGCAAAACCCGAATTGATCATAGATAGTAAAAGACAGCCGAAAAATTTAAAACGCCACTTGACCCGGGCAAAATTTGACATGCAAGAAAAGATACCTTCAGTTTCCGTTTGCGGTGACTCCAGATTCGGCGTCTGTAGTAAAGATGATTTCAATTATTTGGAGGTGGGTGTGAAGAAACAGTTTAAAAACGGGAAAAAATTTACGGTGATTACAGATATGAATTGTAAATCCGAAAATTTAATATATTGTATTACATGTACAAATTGCCGTGAAAACTACATTGGTCAGACCGGAAATAGTATTTGTGAAAGAGTGCGTGTGCACAAACAACAGATTCGGCAACCCCAATATAAAAAAATACCTCTTAGCAAACATTTAGATAGATTTGCTAATAGAAAATTTAAAATATTCCCGTTTTTTAAGTGTCCCGGCAAGACAGAAGAGTACCGAAAACAGTTGGAAAAGAAATTCATAAAAGTATTAAGTGCAAGATTAAATTCTGTTTAGAACGTTTTCGGAAACAATGACGTTGCGTCACAGATTCCCCACAGGTGCTTGAGAACAGGACCCTGTATTTGGCACCTATGGTCCCTCCCCCTTTTTATAAAACATTTTTGTATTTACTCCATTTTCAATATTTGCAATTTATTTGTACTATTTTGCACTAATATAACATATATCTACCGTCAATTTCTTATTTTACTATCAATGTGTCTCTCGACTTATAGAGCGAAGCGAAAGATTGCCAATTTATAAATTAGGGGGTACATGCTGGGAACAACTGCTTGAAAATCAATAAAAATTGCACTTACCCGTCAGTGTGTCACATTCCTCGTTTTGTCCGATCAATATACTTCACGAATAGATACACCCCAAACGGTAATTGTCACATTAAAGTCCTTCACAAACGATTTTCACTCGCGGTGTTGCAAATTTTTTGTCCTTTCAAGCTCGATCAACGGAAGTGGCCGAAGAAAGATAACTCTGAAAATTTCGGGAAATTCAAGGAGTTCCGATTACTATAGAAAGCGGGATGATGTTAGAGACTTTCCGTAATTCGAAAATCTCTAACCTCATCGTGCTTTGTATAGTAATCGGAACTCCTTGAATTTCCCGCTATTTCCAGAGTTATCTTTCTTCGGCCACTTCTTGAAAGCACAAAAAAATTGCAACACCGCTAGTGAAAATTCGTTTGTACTTGTTTTGCTTTAAAATAAGAATTAGAGTGAGTACCGATGAAAGCCCCACCATCTTATTTTGCTTCGTTTTTATGGTATATTATGGACCGATCTATACTGAACGCCTTATAAAAATGTGGGCTTGTTCAATTTTTTTTTGAAAATGACACTTAGAAATTTTTCGTTTTTATTCGGTTTATTATTGTTTTGATATAATCTGCACTGACGAGACATTTGTTGTCGAAATGGCCATATGGCAGAAGATAAATTAACTGCAATTTTTGGTACTTGATTCGAACAAAACGCGCTCTTGACAATAATGACCTGTGCTTTGTAGGCCTAGTATTTTTTACAGTAAACGACAGTAATGTCATGTTCAGCTGACGTGAATAGACAGTGGATTTAACTGTAAATAAAAATAGGATCACTAGTATTCCTCCTACGTTTACATGAAGGGGTTTGGAGTGGTCGGGGTTTATTTTAAATGAATGTGGGAAGAACTCGCAAATGAAACAAAAAGTAATTCTGAAATAACTTTATACTGCCTCTCTGTGCATTCAACAAAGCGCGTATGAATGACCAAAAGTGGAATGAACATGACTTGCTTTTCCTAAATATTTCCCAAAATATCAAAGCGGTTTAATTGTAGGTGTGAACTGATACAGCTGAGAACAACAACCAATATATTTATCACATCTTCGATTTGTTTGAATTCAAAGTTGATAATACCAATATAGATGCGATAGAACTACTCAGCTACTATACATATGAAACTGCTCGTCTCATTTATTTTTTTCATCTCAGCTTTATCATACTAAATCTATAATTTTTCATTCATTCTGCGATAGTGAAATCCCTAGTTCCTCTTTTTATAAATGTTTGCTGTTAACTACATGTATGTTATTTGAGAAAGGGCTTTGATATTCTTCTAGCATTTTCCTGTCATATTTGGAAATCTTAGTCTTCTTCTTTTTTATCTATAAAATGGATATTTGAATGATTTTATGCCGTGTTCCTTGTAATATTGTTTATACACAGGTACAAGGAGTCTGATTTGTTCTGCGTGTGAATGAAAACTATATACTTCAACCGTATACTTGTATTGCAACAAGCTTCCGTAATCTCATAATCTAGTGTAACCTCGGAAAATCAATTTCTGACAAGACCAGATAAATCAGTCAAGTTCAAGAGGAGAAGTTGCCAACAAAATAATTTTCCGGAACCTTTTTTGGGGGGGGGATTAGATTGTCAAAGGCCAACAACAACACTATATGACAACGAACAATGTGAAGAATATGAAGTGATAAAAACAAAGCAAAATAATGCCCGGACCTGACTTTCTTTTTGGTGGAATGATGCAGAAACGGACTAACTGACTCAGACCATTGCTTTGTTTTAACTATGAGGTTTTGTCTCATGTGCACCTACTCCATATCCCGTCTTTGATTATTAGAGAGACTGATCAATACAATAGGGTGGTCGCCACTTTTTGTTGTGGGACACTTATTGTATGCGTTATAGAAAAAAATACAAATTTTCGTTGCAGTGACACAATTTATTAACAATAAAAATAACAACATATTAACACAAAAAATACTTTTATGTAAAGATGTCAACATTAACCGGCTATCTTCGGAATGTTTCGAAACTGATGCCGAATGTCTTAAAATGGGAAAGGATGCCTTCACCCTGCCACTTAAAGCTTTATGAGAACGCATATCATTAATCAGACACTGCCGTTCAAGAATTCCCCCGATCGTATAATGGTACAAATCTCTGAAACATTCGGGACATCCTGATGACTCAAGTTATGAACTCACAAAATGGTAAATAAATGAATCTGAAAACATTAACATAAGTCATTTGTAAAGAATTATTGATATCATCTCATTACAGTTTCTTTCAATACAAATAAAAAAGTTTTTTACAAATATTCGTGTGTATATTTTAATTCTTGATTTACGTCCATGCAACGCATTGAGTTCCACTTCATTGTTTCACATTGCAAATATAATTTTATATGCTTCCAGCTTTTAGTGTTGGACAATCGAGTTCATATTGCATTGTTTGAAAATTGTAATTGAACAAAGAAAGACATCATATTGAAGAACAACAATAAAAGCGTTGTTCCTTTGCTTGTTTTTACCATGTATTTGAAGAGACTTTGTCTCATGTGCATTTACTCCATATCCTTTTATTCATTATATTTTTTTCTAAAACCTCTTTCAATATACTGTGAAAAATACATTTACAATGTATCTCGTACAAACATAAATGTTTTTATTTACTTTTAGTTCAGAATAGTTGGGAAAGTTATTTGCATAAAAAATTAATGAAAGGAAGATAAGTATTGATAACATTATGAATTGATAATAAAATAATGAATAAAAGATCAATGTTAAAACTATAAAATCATTATCTATTGAATAAGTTTAATATATACCAATCATTTAAAAAATGTAAAAAAATACTAATTAAATAAATTACCTTATTGGTAATAAATCAACACAGCGTGTTTTACTTAACAATATAGTTAAATTTACTTACATGTACACAATGATTTGCCTGCATACAAAGGATGAAGTCTTAAGTTCATCATGTCACATGTGAGTTAACGTCATCACAACAAACACAACACAGATATCTTGTACGGACGGATATCATAAATAGTCTTTTTCAAATCGTTGGTTTTGATTTTGGTCACTCATAACAAAATGTCTTTTAGCCACATATATTTCCACACTGGCCATTAATTTCAGTTGTTGTGGACAGTGGCAAACCAAAAAACGGTTCCTGCACAGAGAATGCTAAGTTTTCCGGACGGAAAACTTTGTCCACAAACATGACTGCTTCTTCAATTGCCTGCCTCTCCATGGAAAATTTAGGTAGAACAATAGACATCTTTGATAAGTGGATCTCACACAAATCGAAATAATTCAGAAAATTTCTAAATCTTAAACGATTGTTTTATAAAAAGGTTATCTTCGTTCCAACTTATTGGAGTTTTGAAATAACTATCAACTCTCTTCTCTTTTTATCTAGTCTTTTCGCGTGGGAATATGCAAATGAGTTTTTACAAATTTGGAAAATAATTATTCTGAAGCCACAACCAGTAGGAGGAACCAATTTGCAATTGGTCTAGCCTTTTTTGTCAGCAGGTGTTTCACACGTTAAAGTTAGCAAACCGAGATCAATCAATATCAAAGAGAGAAATTGCGACAATATCTTTAGAAAAAATATATACTATATCAAATATACCTGTTGTCTGAAACTTAAAACATTTAACAACTTGTATCAATGTATTTCAATTAATGATATTATAATGTGTTAATTAAAATAAATTTCCCGAAAAATAAGACAAGAGAAAATAAATAGAAAAAAATCCATGAGCCGAGAAGCACGCTAAAAAAAATTAATCACACATTCAAACTCTATCATTCATATCATCATTGTTAAAAGCACAAGCAATAAATTCATCAAATGGCGATCTTAAATCGATTTAAATGATTAAGACATAAAATGATTCACCTGAAGTTTTCAGAAAAGGCGCGGGGAATGAATAAAATTGTCATTAGCAAAGTATAACATACATATCTGTAAGGCAGAACAAAATACTTCACATACATAAGGCAAAATCATACAGAAAAATAGGGTTTGTTACATGTTAGCTGCTAAAACATATTTTTACTGGAAAATTAAACAATGAAAACTGAAAATAAACACTGCTTTCTTTTATCAATTATTATTATTTTCTTAATTCAACTGGTCTAAATGTCCAAGGTTTTTTTCCGTACCAACAAATACGGATAATCAAGGACCACCAACGGAAAAATGAGAATAATATCTTTGCTCTCAAGCAGTTTATTATATATTATTAATTATTGCACTTTAAATTAAGATGGTCTGAGGGCTATGTAAGCTGTTTCCATACTTTGCTTTTTCAAGAAGCGCTCAACAGCCTATAACATGAGATTTAGATTATGCAAGAGTTCAAATTTTAAATTATTTTGCCACTTTTTGCCACCAATAAAAGATGACCTAAAGAATGATCAATTTGTAAAGGGACCAACTGTTATGCAGGCTTCTATGGTGACCAAGTTTGGTTCCAACTAAAATTGCTTGATAAGAGAAGATATGTTAATGCATTTTTCATAGGTATATACTTTATACTGTTCTCCTGCACCAATGTGATGAAATATAAACATGGAAACCACAAACTTGCACTAGCAGATATGTTGTGTTCTTGTTTGGCCATTTTGATCTTATAACGATCATGACAGGCTTAACACTATTTTGTTAAGACGTAAGATTTTAAGTTGGTTTTCAAGATGATTGATTTCAAGGCAGATCAAGACATAGTACGAAATTTTAAGATCAAGAAAGGTACGCTTTTAAGACGAGTTAAATTTGTTAAGATCAAGCAAGATCACGATTTGACTTTGTTTGATCGGGACAAACTTAACACATCTTGATCGCCCTTGAACACAGTTATCTAACTTGAACAGGTCTTGGTCGTCTTTGAAATCAATTATCTTGAAATACGACTTAATATCTTACTTTGTCTAAAAAAAATTGTGTTAAGCCTGTCAAGATCATGATAAGATCAAAGTGGCCAAACAAGATCATATAAATTCTGCTACTGTTAAATTGGTCAACTCTAGGATATCGATGGTGCCTTTTTTGAGGTGCCAGTAATTTAAAAAATCTCAAAATTGACGAGTGTTACATGTGAAGCTTGGCATTCTTACCCTTCCGGAGCACCTGATGACACTCCTGTTTTTAAGGGATTCACACTGTAGAGCCTTATTTTTGTGGCGTTTGTTTTATGTACTGTTTGTTTTGTCTTCGTCATTTACGTTCTCCGTCTGTATGTAATCCTTATATTGCTATGCATTCTGGATATACGATTTTTGGCTGTTGCTTCGGTATTTATTTGGAAATTTACTTTAAAGGAGGCGACCCAAAAACAATTGTGATCAAAAGGTGTAAAATTTAATTGTTGGAGCATCCAGTTTTAGGTGAGTTCTTTAATTGCAGTTCCCCCAATGGCGTTCTCTGCTGCACAGCTGTATGCCATCGTAAATTATGTAAGAAAATACCGTTAAGCTCACTAATATTGATGGGACCTAGCAAGGACTTTGAAAACAAAAAGAAAATCAGTAAACTTACAATCTTTGAAGAAATATAAACAAAACAAAAAAAAAACTTTGAAGGTGGCAAACCATACACTATAATGATCAAATTTTGTTAAAATTAGCAAGTGGATTCACTGAAGATCTTTGAATGCAAAGTTGAGGAACAACAATAAAAACGTTGTTCCATTGCTTTGTTTTATCATCTTTTTATAGAGACTTTGTGTTATATGCATTTACTCCATATCCATTAATTCCTTATATTTAATATCTATTGTACCAGGAAAATACCTTCCTGCCATATATATTAACTAGGCTCAAGGAAGATGAAACTTTTATCAAGAAAATTGAAATTTTGTAAAATCAAAAATTATCATTGATGTAGCGATTGATCTGTCGAACAATTCACTTCCGTAATTTGAGAGTGTACACATTTTTTCAAAGCTTGATTTAAAACGTAAAATTATCCTCTTAATATCAATTAAAAATTATAAAGGTGAAAAGAAAACTGCCAAAAAATTGGTCTAACGGCCGTCTTCTCCAAAAGGAGGGTATATTTGGATACGGGATATTTAGCAGTTTTTGATAGGACACGGGACATGTGAACAAAAATTAGATGAAAATGGGATATTTTGACCCTTTTAAGGGATATTGGATATTGAGATTAAAAAAAAATTGATCATTTTATAAAAATGCAAAGGCAACAATGATAAAACAGATCCTTGCATACCAGTCCACTTGTCAATGTTATACCGGTATAATTTGCTATGTATAGTGATACGAAATAGATACACAACACCCATGTAAATCCATTATTCGACCCAGCTTTATTGTTTCTGCATGTAGTAGATGTGCCCAACAACCAAGTACATCATTTCTCAACTAAATAGAGTAAACGAATGTCATTCTTTAATTTTTTTTTTTCTATTTTTTTTTGCATGTTTTTTTTTATTTTTATTTTTTATTTTATTATTTTTTTTTGTCACCCTGTGTCCCCTCTTTGAAATGCTTCATAGTTCAAATATTGAATTGTTTAGTCTTATAGATTCTCATGTATATTGTAAGCAGTTTGCTCGTATATATAAAAAAAAAAGTTGCAATGGTCACATGCAATTACATCCTTTTCCTGTGGAAGAATCAGGGGTGTACTGTCCTTTCACCGCTAAGAGAAAAAAAAAATAATTGTGGGAATTCTCAACTACCTGCAAACCGTATTTTTTTACACTTTTTATCAATTCTACATGGTGATTAATTAATTACAAGGTTTGATAACAAAAAAAAAAAATGTCCAAAATCTTCCACCTCCTCCACTCATATTTTTCACACAATTTTCCGGACTTACATCCGCCTTCCAAAATTTTTGATTCGCCCCAGAATTTTACCAAACCCTACACCAATGGTTTCGGGAGCTTTATTGTTAATAGATGGAACGCATGTCAATATATAAATTGGCGATGTTTAGAGTAGTTCTTTAAGTCTGCTTGTACAGGGGTCCCTTGAAACAGCAAGCTTTTATAGGATTTGAAATGTAATATGCAACATTCTTATGTTCAGACACCAGTATATGCAGCCTTCGAGAAAAGGGGAAATTAAAATAGGTTCAATAAAGGGGTTGTCCAGGCGATTTTCTGCCAGATTTTGTCCATTCTTTTAACTTTAATTCTGCAACGAAATTAAAAAAGTTTTCTAACCATTCTATCTTGTGACTTGTTATTTTTACTAGCCCGATACTGATTTTACCAGGGCTAGTGGCTAATTGCTCAGACACGTTAACCGCGAAAAACAAGATAATTTCAAAAAATTCCAATAGAAGCTTATTCTTAACATAAAGATGTAGCAGACTACATTATAAATGCCACGTTATGACTGCTAGTGTTCTAAGAGACCAGCGATGAAGCAGACTCGGAAAGCTTGCCAATTTGAATATTTATATATTATTTAAAAATGAAGCTGTCGAAATATGTATGTGGCTGTTGCGTACATCTTTTACACGAAACTTTTATAACTTTGTTCGACATCTCATGCACTTGTTTAAAGTTACAAAAAATATAATGTCTGTAAATAAAAAGGAATCTACGATAAATGAAGCATTATTGGGCCAGATTAAAGGTAAATCTTAACTATCATATCAACGCATTAGCGGATCTAGAGGGGGAGGGTTTCGGGGGTTGGAAACTTACTTTTTGGAAAAGTGTTTAAATTTCATGCAGCGGGAAAAATGGAACTAACTTGGTCACAATGTTCCATGAATGGTCCTCTTTAAAAAATCCATTTTTACATTGTACCTAGTCCAAGATGGCGGGGAATATAGGTTACATGTGATTCCTTCTTAAACACATTCAAGGATACTAGTCCAATTATAACCAAACTTAGTCACAATCATTATTCTAAAAAATAAAAACTTCATTTCTCTAATTTCTAGCAAATTTAACCAACGCCTAACCGGTGTGATAAAAATATTTCTCGTCTCTAGTGAGAGAACAACTCGCGTGAAATTTCCCACTAAATATATTCGGAACATAATCCTTTATGTTTTACGTTATGTCATTAGAGGAACATTTTCTACAACTTAAACACGTTAATTATGAAATTTCTCACATCATGTTAAATAAATTTTCAAATGTTTAAAAACTCGACAAGCCTCGTTTTTAAACATTTGCAAAATTTATTTAACTCGATGTGAGAAATTTCATAAT
>MJUU01023380.1:20215-32564 GCA_002080025.1 Modiolus philippinarum
CATTTGCAAAATTTATTTAACTCGATGTGAGAAATTTCATAATAAACTTAGTTCTCGTTGAAGAAGCTATATATCTAGATAACTGTAAGTTGAGTTATCCAGACGAATGATGTACCCAATATTTCGCTTAAAAATAACTAAGTGCAACAAAGAGTATTTTTGTAAAAAAAAATAGCAAATATTAAAATTCAAGTAGCATTAAAAATGAAAGGATATGGAGTAAATGCACATGACTCAAGGCTCTACAAATACATGAATAACAGAAGCAATGTAGCAACGCATTTTTGTTGTTATTTACCTTGAAGTCACATAGCCTTCAACATTGAGCTATGCTACCTCATATAAGCTCCAGGCGGCACATAGCACCGGTTTGCTAAATGTCCAGCAATGCTACATTCATGTATCCGTTTCGTCATGGATGCGTGGTGTAAACAAACATAAAACATATTCAATGTCTGCAAAATAAAAACTTCCTACCTGAAAAACTGTAGTAGATGTTCAACAACGCATATTTACGTAAAAAATGAGCATAAATCAAAATTCAAGTTATCCGGACAAATGATGTACCAATTCGTGATGACAGACCGGACGGGTGGAGGACCGACGGATCAGTCGAAAACTATATACCCTCCTAAACTTCGTTCCTTTGGGTATAGCTAGATGGGCTGTCGGAATCCATAGACTGTGACAGTGATACTCGTACTCAAAGATGTTATAAAAGACCCTGTGTATATTTTTTCTTGAAATTTTTTAAATCGAATGATTGATAGCCACTTTTTCACTAAAAAGAATTAAAGGAAATATATTTGTTATATAAATTTCTATAAAATAAGTGGTATTGGAGACTAACAGGAAATATACAAAACATAGAATCAAATATTTTGAAAATCCAATAAGTGAAATACATCGGCAAACGAATACCGAAGCAAGAACGAGAAAAGGGAAATTCTAAAATCATAAATCCAAAATCACGGCAGTTCACAGCAACATGAATTGAGACAGTATGACAAGGACAAAACAAATAAACAAAAATGAACAACAACGCTACAAAACTAAAAGCACTATGAGTGTGAACCCCTATAAAAACTGAGGTATCATCAGGTGCTCCGGAAGGGTTAGCATGATCTGCTCCACGCGTGGCACCCGTCACACTGCCAGTGAAAAGTCCGGTTTTGTCACAGTCGGTGTTAGTCAGTCCGGTAACAAACTCTGGATCTACCCAAAGATATATGTTCTCATTTGTGAAATCGAAACATTGAAAATGTTTGTTGCAATTAACACAAATTTTTAGTCAATGGTTTCACTGTATGATTCCAAAAAAATAAGTGGTCTTAAAGACTTTCAGAAAATACTAGTATACCAAAACTGGGATCAAATATTTTCCAAAACTGGACAAGATCGTTGCAGCCTTTCACCTATTTTTCATTAACTAAGATTACCAGTATCTTTTGTGACCTTCTTTGGGGTATATTAATGGCTTCTGGACATTTTTATTACTTTTGCAAAATCTCTGTTTTAGAACATTTAATTGAACTTTGTGGAATTAATATTTCTTAGATGTTATGACTTAAAAGAACCAATTATTGTGTATTTATATAGTTTAACTGGGGCACCATGGGACAATTTTAATGATCCGGGGGTATTTAAAACAAGTCTCTTGTTGGGTAGTTCATTGAGAAAAAAGGAATTATTGGTAACAATATAAAACAACGGCAGTAGACTACTGAAGGAACAAAGCTTAAGATTATATATATCCATAGACAAGGCAAAATCAAGAACACAGAAGACGGAAGACTAAATACAATACACACTCACAGCACATGAACGCCACAAACTAATGTACTAACAGTGTGAACTTTGAAAAAACAGAGTGACAACAGTTATTAAATGATACTTGGCTTTTCAGATTTTGTCCCCAATGTCAAAAATGTCTATGTGTAGAGAAAAAAAACTATATATATTTTGTAGTCCTTCTTTAACAACATTTAACATTTCCACCCTAGTGCTTCAGTTTTTCAAACAACTTCTACAATATCTATTTTGAAATGTTTACCTTTAAATGCATAATTTTTTTTTGTAACTTATTCGAATGTCGACTCTACAAACACAGTCTTAGCTATAGTTTATCACAATATCATAGTTTAGATGGTATTGTTACAGCACAGGGATTTTCACACTATAGTAAACTGTCAAACTTAGCCAGCCGATGCCCTTTAAGAAATTCCCATTGGCAGATATTACAGTTGTTTGTACAATGACGGGAGTGTTTCCCTGTTATTTGTCATTTTGCAATGTTATGGTCATCAAAAGTACATAAATCGAAGTACAAATGTATTTCGTGATTTGACTTTCCTATTTAGATTCGATTAGATATTCGTTCTGTATCAGTTTTTACTCATATTTCGGTTAATGGATTTTCAAATGTTTACATCTGATCTACAATGAAGTCGTATAAATGCGCATATGCAAAAACTAAATTCACAGTAACTTCGGTATTTTGTTTTTTGTTAGTCTTGACTCAAACGAAAATGGATATTTTTCATCTTAGTCGGCTAATCCAAAATATTTGATCAGACCTTTTGGAGGATTAATATACTAGATGAAATGAGTTATAAAGTTAATGTGGAGAACATAACTGAAACACGAACAATTTCCTAAAATTATAATCTCATGCCACAATCTACCGGGGAACTGAACATGAAAAAAAAATGAAAAGACAAAAGACAAACGTAGACAACGATAGCAACTTGGGATAGCCAGACTTAGTACCTACACTAGCCAGAGCAAATGGTCGGGTTAAACTGGTTTGTGGGTACCCAAACCTCCCCTTTCTTTATCCCGTTTAGTGTATTAAACATGATTGTGACCGGTTTTTTCATAAAATATATAGCTTAATGGACAGTGAGTAATAGTCAAAGTCCAATAAGTCTATTGGAACTGTCCAATATATTGCCACACCGGTCCATTATTAAAAATAAAGGACAGTTTTCTTCATGTTTCAAATGTTGGTTGGGTTCGGGTATGAGAGATCATTGCAATTAGAAAGGGTAGTGATTAAGGGGTGGTAAAGTTTACTTCAAGACTTTGAAAGATATTAACTGCATTTCCTATTGTTTGACTCCCCATTAATTAGAATTTTGTCTTGTATACATATTAAAATAACTCCATTTCCCAGATTTCTCATTTGCAGATTTTCGCATATGCAGAAAGTAAATCCACAGTAACCTCGGTATTTAGTTATTTGTTACCACTGGGTCGATCCCACTGCTGGTGGACTGTTAGTCCCCGAGGGTATTCACCAGCCCAGTAGTCAGTACTTCAGTGCTGACCCGAAAGTCGATTATATCTGAAACATTACAATATCCAAATTTTTGTAATTTGTTTTTGAAAACTAAGGAGTATCTCCCTCATGCAAAGATCTGTCCTTAGCTGATTTTGGCTTTACATTTAGATCATGTTTGTTATTTGTTCTCTATCAGATTAAAAATATCTTTGATTTTCTGGTCTTCCAAACGTTTAGATTTTATCTGCATTGAAGAGACATTAGTTATCGAAATGCGCATATGCAGAAAGTAAATTCACAGTAACCCCGGTATTTAGTTATTTGTTACCACTGGGTCGATGCCACTGCTGGTGGACTGTAAGTCCCCGAGGGTATTCACCAGCCTAGTAGTCGTCAGTACTTCGGTGCTGACCCGATAGCCAATTATATCTGAAACATTACAATATCCATTTTTTTATAATTTTTCTTTTTTTGAAAACTAAGGAGTATCTCCCTCATACAAAGCTCTGTCCTTAGCTGATTTTGGCTTTACATTTAGATCATGTTGGTATTTGTTCTCTATCAGTTTAGAAATATCTTTGATTTTCTGGTCTTCCAAACGTTTAGATTTTATCTGCACTGAAGAGACATTAGTTGTCGAAATGCGCACATGCAGAAAGTAAATTCACAGTAACCTCGGTATTTAGTTATTTGTAGCGAGAATTGCTATAATCAAAAAAAACCTTGTCGTTTATTTAAATGACAAATAATTCGACAACAACGTCAATACGACCGACGCAAGTAATGGCATGCCCTTCGATGATTAAATTAAATGACAAATAATTCGACAACAACGTCAATACGACCGACGCAAGTAATGGCATGCCCTTCGATGATTAAAACAGTGAATAAATCCTCGATCCATCCTGATTTTTTATTATAATTTGATGTAATTGATTTCAATCTCGAACATACAAAATGTATATTCACAAATTCAATCCAACTTTAGAATAAATCCATCACAAAATACATGGAATATTTTAGAACTTTAATTTCAAATTATATTAAATAGCGTCTGCGTTTGTAATTGTTTCACACACACTTGCGCATGACGACTATGTTTGTCTGGAGACGGTGGAAAATACAATTTTTGCGAGATGATTGTTTACATTCGGTATTTTAATTAAATGTTGAATCAGTCTCCTTATGCCAATTGTCGTTTGTTCACAGTAACTTCGGTATTTAGTTATTTGTTACCACTGGGTCGATGTCACTGCTGGTGGACTGCTAGTCCCCTAGGGTATTCACCAGCCAAGTAGTCAGTACTTCGGTGCTGACCCGAAAGCCGATTCTATTTAAAACCTTACAATATCTTAATTTTTGTAAAAAAAAATTTGAAACTATGGAGTATCTCCCTCATGCAAAGCTCTGTCTAGCTGATTTTGGTTTTCTATTTAGATCATATTTGGTAATTTGTTCTCTATCAGTTTTTAAACATCCTTGACATTATGGTCTTCCAAAAGTTTCGATTTTATCTGCACTGAAGAGACATAAATCGTCGAAATGCGCATATGCAGAATCAAAATTCACAGTAACTTCGGTATTTAGTTATTTCTTACCACTTGGTCGATGCCACTGCTGGTGGACTGTTAGTCCCCGAGGGTATTCACCAGCCCATTAGTCAGTTCTTCGGTGCTGACCCGAAAGCCAATTATATCTGAAACATTACAATATCCAATTTTTTATAATTTTTCTTTTTTTTGAAAACTAAGGAGTATCTCCCTCATGCAAAGCTCTGTCCTTGGCTGATTTTGGCTTTACATTTAGATCATGTTGGTATTTGTTCTCTATCAGTTTATAAATATCTTTGATTTTCTGGTCTTCCAAACGTTTAGATTTTATCTGCACTGAAGATACATTAGTTGTCGAAATGCGCATATACAGAAAGTAAATTCACAGTAACCTCGGTATTTAGTTATTTGTAGCGAGAATTGCAATAAACAAAAAAACCTTGTCATTTATTTAAATGACAAATAATTCAACAACTACGTCAATACGACCGACGCAAGTAATGGCATGCCCTTCGATGATTAAAACAGTGAATAAATCCTCGATCCATCCTGATTTTTTTTATTATAATTTGATTTAAAAAACAACGGCAGTAGAATACCGAAGGAACAAAGCACAAGATTACACAAATCAAAGTCCAGAGACAAGGCAAAAGCAAGAACACCAAAAGACGGAAGACCAAAGACACCACATGCCTACAAAACACTCNACGTCACACTGCCAGTGAAAAGTCCGGTTTTGTCACAGTCGGTGTTAGTCAGTCCGGTAACAAACTCTGGATCTACCCAAAGATATCTGTTCTCATTTGTGAAATCGAAACATTGAAAATGTTTGTTGCAATTAAAACAAATTTTTAGTCAATGGTTTCACTGTATGATTCCAAAAAATAAGTGGTCTTAAAGACTTTCAGAAAATACTAGTATACCAAAACTGGGATCAAATATTTTCCAAAACTGGACAAGATCGTTGCAGCCTTTCACCTATTTTTCATTAACTAAGATTACCAGTATCTTTTGTGACCTTCTTTGGGGTATATTAATGGCTTCTGGACATTTTTATTACTTTTGCAAAATCTCTGTTTTAGAACATTTAATTGAACTTTGTGGAATTAATATTTCTTAGATGTTATGACTTAAAAGAACCAATTATTGTGTATTTATATAGTTTAACTGGGGGCACCATGGGACAATTTTAATGATCCGGGGGTATTTAAAACAAGTCTCTTGTCGGGTAGTTCATTGAGAAAAAAGGAATTATTGGTAACAATATAAAACAACGACAGTAGACTACTGAAGGAACAAAGCTTAAGATTATATATATCCATAGACAAGGCAAAATCAAGAACACAGAAGACGGAAGACTAAATACAATACACACTCACAACACACGAACGCCACAAACTAATGTACTAACAGTGTGAACTTTGAAAAAACAGAGTGACAACAGTTATTAAATGATACTTGGCTTTTCAGATTTTGTCCCAATGTCAAAAATGTCTATGTGCAGAGAAAAAAACTATATATATTTTGTAGTCCTTGTCTGACAACATTTTGCATTTCCACCCTACTGCTTCAGTTTTTCAAACAACTTCTACAATATCTATTTTGAAATGTTTACCTTTAAATGCATAATTTTTTTTTGTAACTTATTCGAATGTCGACTCTACAAACACAGTCTTAGCTATAGTTTATCACAATATCATAGTTAAGATGGTATTGTTACAGCACAGGGATTTTCACACTTTAGTAAACTGTCAAACTTAGCCAGCCGATGCCCTCTAAGAAATTCCCATTGGCAGATATTACAGTTGTTTGTACAATGACGGGAGTGTTTTCCTGTTATTTGTCATTTTGCAATGTTATGGTCATCAAAAGTACATAAATCAAAGTACAAATGTATTTCGTGATTTGACTTTCCTATTTAGATTCTATTAGATATTCGTTCTGTATCAGTTTTTACTCATATTTCGGTTAATGGATTTTCAAATGTTTTCATCTGATCTACACTGAAGTTGTATAAATGCGCATATGCAAAAACTAAATTCACAGTAACTTCGGTATTTTGTTTTTTGTTAGTCTTGGCTCAAACGAAAATGGATATTTTTCATGTTAGTCGGCTTATACAAAATATTTGATCAGACCTTTTGGAGGATTAATATACTAGATGAAATGAGTTATAAAGTTAATGTGGAGAACATAAAGGGAAACACTAACAATTTCCTAAAATTATAATCACATGCCACAATCTACCCGGAAACTGAACATGAAAAAAAAATAAAAAGACAAAAGACAAACGTAGACAACGATAGGAGTTTGGAATAGCTGACTTTTGTACCTACACTAGCAAGAGCTAACGGTCGGGTTAAATTGGTTTGTGGGTTCCCAAACCTCCCCTTTCTTAATCCCGTTTCCCTATAGTATATTAAAACATGATTGTGACGGTTTTTTTTCATAAAATATATAGCTTAATGGACAGTGAGTAATAGTCAAAGTCCAATAGGTCTATTGGTACTGTCCAATATATTGCCACACCGGTCCATTATTAAAAATAAAGGACAGTTTTCTTCATGTTTCAAATGTTGGTGGGGTTCGGGTGTGAGAGATCATCGCAATTAGAAAGGGTAGTGATTAAGGGGTGGTAAAGTTTACTTCAAGACTATGAAAGATATTAACTGCATTTCCTATTGTTTGACTCTGCATTAATTAGAATTTTGTCTTGTATACATATTAAAATTACTCCATTTCCCAGATTTCTCATTTGTAGATTTTCGCATATGCAGAAAGTAAATTCACAGTAACCTCGGTATTTAGTTATTTGTTACCACTGGGTCGATGCCACTGCTGGTGGACTGCTAGTCCCCGAGGGTATTCACCAGTCCAGTAGTCAGTACTACGGTGCTGACCCGAAAGTCGATTATATCTGAAATATTACAATATCCAAATTTTTGTTTGTTTTTTTTTTTTGTTTTTTTTTTTTTTTTTTTTTTTTTTTTTTTTTTTTTTTTTTAAAGACTAAGGAGTATCTCCCTCATGCAAAGATCTGTCCTTAGCTGATTTTGGCTTTACATTTAGATAATGTTGGTTATTTGTTCTCTATCAGTTTATAAATATCTTTGATTTTCTGGTCTTCCAAACGTGTAGATTTTATCTGCACTGAAGAGACGTTAGTTGTCGAAATGCGCATATGTAGAAAGTAAATTCACAGTAACCTCGGTATTTATTCATTTGTAGTGAGAATTGCAATAAACAAAAAAAACCTTGTCATTTATTTAAATGACAAATAATTTGACAACAATGTCAATACGACCGACGATGATTAAATTAAATGACAAATAATTCGACAACAACGTCAATACCACCGACGCAAGTAATGGCATGCCCTTCGATGATTAAAACAGTGAATAAATCCTCGATCCATCCTGATTTTTTAAATTGATTTCAAATCCAAAATATCGCACATACAAAATGTATATTCACAAATTCAATCAAACATTAGAATAAATCCATCACAAACATGGAATATTTTTGAACTTTAATTTCAAATTATATTAAATAGCGTCTGCGTTTATAATTGTTTCACACACACTTGCGTATGACGACTATGTTTGTCTGGAGACGGTGGAAAATACAATTTTTTGCGAGATGATTGTTTACATTCGGTATTTTAATTAAATGTTGAACCAGTCTCCTTATGCCAATTTTCGTTTGTTCACAGTAACTTCGGTATTTAGTTATTTGTTACCACTGGGTCGATGTCACTGCTAGTGGACTGCTAATCCCCGAGGGTATTCACCAGCCCAGTAGTCAGTACTTCGGTGCTGACCAGAAAGCCGATTCTATTTAAAACCTTACAATATCTTAATCATGGAGTAGCTCCCTCATGCAAAGCTCTGTCTAGCTGATTTTGGTTTTCTATTTAGATCATATTTGGTAATTTGTTCTCTATCAGTTTTTAAACATCTTTGACATTATGGTCTTCCAAAAGTTTAGATTTTATCTGCACTGAAGAGACATAAATTGTCGAAATGCGCATATGCAGAATCAAAATTCACAGTAACTTCGGTATTTACAGTGGAACCTGTCTAATCCGACACACTGTGGGGGCCATAAAAATGTGTCGGATTATACAGGATGTCGAAACACTCAGGTTTAAAAAGCATTTAAAAACTATCTTTGGGACTAATGAATTACGTCGGATTCGACAGGATGTTGGAATATTCAGGTGTCAGATTAGACAGGTTTCACTGTAGTTATTTGTACACTTAGAAAACCATAAATAAGATTGGTTCATTCATGTCGAAAATCGACTGACATTTTTCGTGTTTTCGGCAGCTTTCAAAAGTCCATCGTCCGAAATATCAGAAAAAGTTCAGCTCTTTACATTGAAATATGGAAAAAGGTTTTCTTTTTCCTAATGAGGATGTCACTAAGAATGCCATCAGTGTTACGCGAATCAGAGTGACCAATAAATGTAGAGTGAGTAAGAAATATTCCTTCATCATCTGTATCCAATCCCTTGTTGCGACTATAATGACTAAATCAGTTCTGACCCACCTGTTTACAAAGATACTCCCTTATTTAGAAAGCGTGTGATATAAATATCAAAAACTGTCCAATATTAAAACAACACAATGGCGAGTCCAGACTTTCTGCTAAGGGAGCCCGACCCATAATTTTTCAAAAATGGGGGACCGAAACCCAATTTTCCGAAAAACTAGGAATTTTAAATATTTTACAAACTAAGGGGGCAGGGCTCTATGGGGCCCCTAAATCCTCCACTGCAACAGAGCTTGTTTTGCAAGCTTGAATCAATAAAACTCGGGTTTTTGCATGTTAGCCTATACCTCTATACACATCATTTGCTGGATTAATCAGTTACTGATTTTTGGCTTACATTGAGCTGTCCGTTATTTAAACAAAGAAAATCATGTTTTAAGTTGAGAATTCGGACCTCGATTCTTCAAACAACGGCAGTAGAATACCGAAGGAACAAAGGGGTGATATTCACAAAAATCGAAGTACATTATGTGAAAAAAGAACAGATCTCGACCCTGCAGGCCTCAATCAGTTCTTCCTCTCACATCATGGACAGTTTATGACAATGGACATAGAGTCTCAGTTTTTTGGACTATTCCAATAAACTTATTAGATTGCTACCCTTACACCATCTTAAGCTATATATTGTATGAAAAGGACAAAAGCTTACGTCAAAAACATGTTTTAATTTCGAAAGATGGGTCAGGGAGTGTTCGCCGCTCTCAAGGAGCTTAGTCTGCCGGTAAAACACTGACATTCGCACTACAGGAGAAAAATATTTAAAAAATCAAAACTTCCCGAAGGTTTTGGTAAAGAAACCTTCAAGTAATGTTTGGTCAATCTTTTTGTCAATTAACTTCTTTATTTTGTTAAAAAAAACAAGATTTTGAATTGAAGAGATAGATTTCATGGAGGTCAACAAAAAACGAAAATTTTCCCACGTTTAACTGAGCCATCTCAACTCCTAGTTGTCAGTAAATGAAACTGGATACTAGTATCTGTCTCTTCGTGATGATTCCTAAACGGTGATGCCTTTGACTTGTAACTTCTACTAACTGACGCAATACTTAGCTATACTTCGGCTATAACTATAAATACCCTGAATTCAGGGTATAGAAAATGTAACCAGATAGACATTAACAACAGGTAACCTTCTTGATTTTTGTTGCATTTCCAATGCTGTTTAAAATTTTTTGGTCTTCTATAATTGTTACCGATTAAATTTACAATCTGAAATTAATTGCATAAACGGGAAATGTTGAGGTCTGTTTGTCTCCAATATTTTTTTCTTTAAAATGATAATAAAACAAAGTGTTGCGCACTGGCTACAAGTAGTACGAAAAATTAAAAAATGTAGGTGTGGTGAGCCACGATTAAAAGGTAAAAGTATGTTAAAAACAAATAATAATGATAAAACACATAAAAAAGCTTAAAAAGTAAAAAGAAGGGCCAAACGTTTCGGTCGCTAAGACCTTCATCAGTTGTGTACGGGGACAATTTAATTTTTCTCAATAACTCTGTAACTACGAAAGTGAATTGAATTCTGTCTCAAATCTTTCCGTTTTTAAATGCAGAGAGTTAGAAATTAAACGATACAATATACTAGCGCTTTATACTCTTTTCCCTTTAAAAATAACTTCAATGAAAATTAAAAAATTGCGAGATAAAAATTAATTTACGTATCAAACAGTTTACCCCAGCAACCGAACCATTGTAGACAAACTGTGTGGAGAATCGGCTCGCCCCATGCAGTATAAAGACCCCTTCTTATATTTCTCGTACAATAGCAGACTTACTTGGATCGTATAGAAGACTAAATTTCCTAAGCCTACACATTTCTCCCATTTCCCAATGACAATCAAAACGCGTTGCCGCAGTTGTCCGTTCCACCTTGATATCTTTCTTCTTTACTAATATTTTTTTAATTAATTAACTTGTTCTTGTACTGGTAGAACTGAAATATTGCTCCATATTGAAATATTAATCAATCAAACAGTTTACACTTGTATCTAAAATATGTATGGATGTTAATCTGGTTATGTTCACCAAGAATTATAAACGTAAAATCTATGAATTGATGTGCATATAAAATTATCAAAAAGATAAAAAGAATATAAAAAGTAGAAAAAATATAATGCCCAAACTTTCGGTTGAATGACCTTGTTCTATAGAGGTGTAAACAAGATAGACCTCCAACAAAATTTAATGACATCAAATGGCGGATCCACACCTACTGCTAAGGAGGGGGCTCGACCTATAATTTTCCCATTCCATAAGGAGGCGCTCAGAACCCAATTTTCCGAAAACCCCTTAGGAATTTTAAAACTTTTTTTGCAGTAGCAGAACTGCAAATTTGAGTAGATTATCACCAAACTTTCCAACACACCAATGTTTGACTCGGACAATCATAAATTGAATAGTTTGTTACACTTTTAGGCTAATTATCATGGTTTAAGGATTGTTTACATTTCAAAACTTATTTTGCAGAAAATACGTGAGAACCCAGAATATATGATTGAAAAGCAACGGAAGCATTGCTAAGAAAATAAAACAAAATCGTCATCAATCAGAAGTATTGTCATGTGCTCATCTGTACTGCAGAGTATTGTCATGTGCTCATCTGTACTGCAGAGGTGTGAAACTTCCAACAAACGGGAAAATATTGCATTTTGGAGATAGAAGAATTCATTTGACCCTACGCTATTTGAGTTGATCAGCAGTGAGTTTAGAAACGATATGGAATGCATTCACCCTTTTTTGTTTCCATATGTTTTTTGTTTTTGTTTTTGTTTTTATTTATTTTATTTTTTTTTGTCTTGATTTGTTTTTTTTTTCTTTTTTTTTGTCTTGTTTTGTTTTTTTAGTCTTGTTTTTTTTTGGTTTTTTTTGTCTTGTTTTGTTTTGTTTTGTTTTGGTTTTTTTTTTGTCTTGTTTTGCTTTGCTTCTTTCTTTTTTTGTCTTGTTTTGTTTTGTTTCTTTTTTT
>MJUU01023380.1:36090-58989 GCA_002080025.1 Modiolus philippinarum
GCTAAATTTCACGTCTTCACGGATTTGACATTACCGGATTTGACTCAACCCCGGATTGACTCACTGATAGTGTGACGGGTGCCGCTAGCGGAGCAGGACATGCTTACCCATCCGGAGCACCTGATGTCACTCCTGGTTTTCATGGGAGTTCACACTGTCAGTGGTTTTAGTTTTTTGTGTTGTCTTGTATATCATACTGTATAATTTTAGTTTTGTCTTCGTTATTTTGTTCGTGCTACTGGTTTGTCCTGGTTAATGTTTGAATACTCAAGAGACTTACAACAGCTTTTCAATTTCTTACCTTGGTACTGTATGAGGGTTAGAGAAGTAACACGTACCATGGATTTTTATTGGTTTTGTCTAAGGGTTAGAAAATGGCAATTCCAATCAGCCTCAACTCAGAACTTTCAAAACAATTTATACCTCACTGATAGTGTGACGGGTGTCGCTAGTTGAGCAGGACGTGCTTACCCTTCCGGAGCACCTGATGTTACTCCCGGTTTTCATGGGAGTTCACACTATGAGTGCCTTAGTTCTTAATGTTATCTTTTTATTTCCGTGCATTGTAGCTGTCTCACGTCCTTGTTTTGTCTTTGTTTTTATCTGTTACCGTTTCTGCCATGTCTTTAGACTTCGATTTTTGTAGTCATCGCTTCCCTTGTTCCTTCGGTATTCTACTGCCGTTGTTTTATTCTCTCCACCTTTTGGCCTGATAATGTATATTCGTTCTCTTCAGTGATACCTTTTTTCCCTTTTCTCATGTGTTTGCATTTTTCGGGATGACACTTAAGCAACCATTTGTTACTCCAATTTTCCAGTTCAATCAAATCTTGTTGTAATATTGCGATGTCTTCTTGGTTGTTGATAATTCTAAAAATTTTAGTGTCATCTGCAAACAGATATTGCTATGAATTCACCAGCTCTGCTAGGTCATTTATGTATATGACAAATAACAACGGTTTAAGTACGGATCATTGTGGTATTCCTGATGTGACATGTTCCCAGTCAGAACCTGATCCATTTACTACAACTTTTTGTGTTCTGTTAGCTAGAAATTCTTTTATCCATCCAAGTATTGGATCGTCTATACCACAACTTAAAATCTTCCCTATCAATCTTTTGTGTTTAACCTTGTCAAATGCTTTTTGTCCATGTATATGCAGTCAACAAATAATCCCGAGTCTATAGCTTCTGGCCATTTTTCCAAGACTTCCAATAATTGTAGGGATGCACCCCGAAATGAACCCATATTCTTTATCTGAGAAAAGTTTATTCTTTTTCATGTGTTCAATAATGTGCTCTCTAATGAATTTCTCTCAAAGTTTACTGACCACAGATGTTAGGCTTACTGGTCTATAGTTGCTTGCTTGTTATCTGTTCCCCTTATTAAATATTACACTGATTGTAGCCTTTTTCCAGTCATTAGGAATTGGCATTTTGTAAATAGATTGTTGGAATATAATTTTTAAAGTTGTAGCTAAAGAATGTGCCAGTTCTTTTAATAATCTTGGGTACAGCTCATGAGGGCCTGTTGATTTATCTATTTTTAGCATATTTAGCAATTTTAAAACTTTCTTCTCAGATACAATGAGTTCTGGAAGGTCATGCTTAATATCTTTCATAGCTGGTACTGGCACCTGTCCATCTGGTTCTGTTGTGAACACACTTGAAAAGACCATATTGTATCCTTGACGGATAGCCGGGTCACGGCTTGTTACAATCTTTTTGGATAATATGTTCTTTCTTCTGATTTTTTCTCTTGTCTTACTGTCTACTGGAAAATTGTTTTTACTTTTGCCAAACTGACTATTCGATTTAGTTGGTATATAGGTATTTCCTAATTCCTTTTTAGTGTCTATAATGGAGTTCCAGTTTGTATCTATGTCATTTGTGTCTTTTAATATTTTGTTCTAGTTGATATTATTCAAGTCTTCTTTAAAAAGGTTATATTTTCCTTTGTTATAGTCTTATATTTTTGGACACCTCCTTGATATTCGTGTAGCAGATAAAGTCAAACGTTATGACACAGTGGTCACTCTTCCTAAGAGGGCTTTGGTATTCTAAGTTGCTTACCATTTGTTCTTCGTTGGACAAAATTAGGTAGTATGCTGGGGTTATCTGTTCCTCTCCATCGAGTAGGTTTCTTTATATGCTGGAACAAGTAGTTATCTTGGATAGCTTCAATAAATTTATATTCTAGTGTGTTTATGCTGTCTCCTGTGGAGTTATAGGTTTCCCAGTCAATGTTTGGGTAATTTGTATCTCCCATGATCATTATATGTGTGTATACCTTGTTTCCACTCTCAGATAATAATTCCAACAGTTTTGTGTTATACTCAAGCGTTTTATTTGATGGTGACATGTAAATAATCCATACTAAAAGTTTGTCGTTTTGGTTAAGTTTTATCTCAACGAATATATTTTCTCGGAATTATATATCCATGTGCACTTCACTGGCTCCTAGCATTTTGATGGCATATAATATCAATGCACGTCCTGTTTCATTATCTATATTTTTCCCAAACAAACTATAATGCCCTATTTCTGTCAAAGAATATTCTGCTATACTTGGCAAATATCTATTATTCTTTTTTTTTTTTTTTTTTTTTTTTGCTTTGACTTCAGTTATTCCTATGATATGTGGTAATGTGTCCCGAGTTCGTACTTTAATTCGGTGAATTTTTTGAACAGTTGGTCGGCATTTGTATAAAAACGATTTAAACTTGGTAGCACCAAGAGTCTATTTACATCGCCGTTAAAATCCTTTCCACCCTTTTTACATGTATTTACGCATCTTAATTTAGCATTTGCTGATTTTATTTTTTAACTTTTACTATCTTTTTGCCCCAGGGTGGAACCCTCATTTTATACAGGTAGTCCCCCGAAAGGTCGCCCTGTTGACGCTTTTTTGCTTCATCCCACAATTTTTTGTCTTGCTCCCGCTCGTTTTTAGTTATGTTGTTACTAACACCAACTTTTTCGTATGGACCTTTCCCTTTTACATAATGGATGTTTCTGAAAATCGTAATTTTCAGTTGTTTTAAATTCTGCATTCAATGGTCTAGTTTTACTTTTGTCGTATTTCCCCAAAAAGTCTCAAAGTAAGTGAGAACCGAACCGTCAATCAAAAGAACGAACAATCCATGGACAATGGCAAAATCAGACACACTAAGAAACAAGGTAAAAAAAGCTAAAAGTAATAACCACACTTTTTAAGATATAAGTGCATTGTCATAGGCAGAGAACATGCATACTTTGTGAAATACGACTCAGAATCGCAGAAAAAATAAAGTGAGAGTTTCTGATCGACATTTTATTTGTTCAGTTTGCAGGACTTGTTTTTCAACAGACCATCGGAATTCCAATAGGCACAAACTGTGTCCCTCTTTTACCCAGTCTGTTTCCCCACTCCTAGGAGGCTGAATTCAAGGGCTTTTGTAAAATAAAGACAAAAAACTGACCCAGTCTTTTAAGTTCAGCTTCCGTTATATAGATGACATTTTATAACTTAACAACCCTCGCTTTGGTGATTTTCTTCATCTTATATATCCAAACGAAATCAAGGATACTATAGATACTTCCACATCGGTCTCGTTCCTTGGCCTTCATCTTGAAATTGACAACAGAGGTACCCTACCAACTAGGTTGTATGACAAACGCGATGACTTCACTTTTCCAATAGTCAATTTCCCTTTTCTTTGTAGCAACATTCCAAAAGCACCAGCATATTAAGTTTACACCTCACAACGCAGTCGCTACTCAATGGCTTGTGGTCGATACAGTGACTTCCTTAATAGAACTCAGTTGCTTACAAATAGACTACTTGAGCAAGGGTATGTTACCAAAATCTTAAAGTCGTCACTTCAGAAGTTTTACGGTCGACATCAAGATATTGTGGATCACTAGATGACAACAAAGTTTTGTTTTTCCTCTATCGGATTTGACATGTTCAACACGGCGGATATTTTATAAGAGGCAGGAGATGCTTACTCTACCGGTACACCTGATCTCACCCATGATTTTATTGGGTCCGTGTTGTTCATCTTTATATATATGTGTGTCTTCATTTTTCTTTTTTGTCCTGTACTCAGGTGGTTTCCTTGTTTCTTGGTATTTCCGATGTTGCATTTGTCCATGGATTGTTCGTTCTTTTGACTAACGGTTCGGTTCTCACTTACTTTTAAATATCATGTGTGAAAAAAAAATGAAAATTTGAATATCATAACATGCACACATGTTATAACGTCCCAATGTTTTTGGTTATTTTAAAGAGTATTGTTAACTGCAGACTATGCCTTTTTCTTTCCAAACCTTAATTATTCTATAATTTAATGAATTTGAGTATCAAAACAAATAAAACTTCTTCAAAAGAATATTATGCAGTACAATGTTCAGAAACTAAATTACTTCGGTCATTTGTAAAGATTGAGTTTAAATCGCAGATTAATTTCTCAACTTGTAAACTCCTTCGAAAGGATATTATTCAATACACTATTTCTAGTAATTAAAAAAAACTGAATTATTTTGCTCATTTTTTTAAGATTTAATTAAAACCACCGACCAAGAAATCTTACTTTTCAAACCTTATAATATTGCAACATCTAAAATTTCCTCGGAAGAATTATGGAAATTAAGATTTTCAAATACGTTTTTGAGGCTTTTACAAGTAAATGCAGGTCAAATTTTATTTCGCAACCATAGACATACATTGTCAAGTCTCTACTTTTACCCGTTTGTGACCATCTAATGATAAACATTAAACACTATATATACGATATGAGTAATCTGAACCCGGAAGTTGGAAACGGAACGGATGAAAAATTGCGAATAGAACGAACGAAAAAGTAATGCACAAAGTAATGATTATGTCTAACTTTTTTAGTCATTATCATACAAGACTCCATTTGAAATAAGCGTTTCTCTTACTTGAGTTATATTTAGAATGATGTTAGTTTACTTATTGTATTTTAGCCTACTTGACCTTTAACCCAACTGCATTTTGGTCCGTCACACATTTCTATTTTGCATAGTTCTATCCCTAGCTTATTTTGGCTTTTTTAATTAGATCCTATTGGTAATTTGTTCTACGTCAAAACACATTTCGGTTTATTTATTTCCAAATGTTTTGATTTACTCTAACTGAAGAGGCATAAGTGGTATTATGGCCATATTCATGGTAACTTCGGTAATTGTTATCTAATCAATACAATTTGTCTTCTTGGTACAATTTCAGAGACTGAATAAATTCAAAATACTAAGGAATTGAAATACATTTTTTTTTTGGCATATAATTATCAGATAATTATATGATACTTGTATCGTTTATATGATTTATCTTTAATCTCTTATTCTGCAATAGCTCAATTGAACTGTATTATTAGACTGAAATCATCGTCCTACACATAAGCCTTAAAACTGTCACGCCACAAAATTAAAAATGAAAATATTTTTTTATGATTAATTTCCAATATTACCTAAAACATTACAATTTGGCTTTCTATTTAGATGCTTTTGATTATTTTTTCTCTATCAACTTTTGTAATTTTTTCAATTCCTGGATAGGGCTTGTAAGTCTCGTACAATTTTGGAACTTCCGGGATCAAAAAATGTACCCGGAATATACATTTTAAACAAAGATATATGACGTTTTCAATCAAAAATTTGAACGTCATAATGCTCAGACGTCATATTTTGGCGGGAAGAGTTCTTAAATTGCCTGTTTATCTTGGATTCTCGTGAGTCACATGACGAGAATTACAGACCCTATTTCCAATATTTTGATTTTATCTGCATTGATGAGACATAAGATGTCGAAATGGCCATATACAGAAAGTAACTTTACAGTAACTTCGGTAATTTGTTATTTATATGAAAGATTAGGGAAAAAAACAACCGTTACGGATAAAAAGGGGATCGCATTATCATTTGACGACATTACAATTGTTCCATACCATTTCATTTGTTCTTTGGTTGTTTGAACGGCCATTTGATGAAATTATTATACAGCAACATTGGAATTAATTTATTTTAACTCATTTTTGAAGGCATTTGATCTGGTGACTTCAGAAGAAGAACAGCAATAAAACGTTGATCAATTTGTTTGGTTTACCAAGTATGTGGAGAGACTTTATCTCAAGTGTATTTTCTCCTTATCCGTGCAATGTTAGATGACACGAAGTCGATGCCTCTCCGAGGGTAATCACCAACAACCATAGACCAGTATTTCGGTACTGATCAGAAAACATGACTGATTTTATTTACATATTTGCTAAATCTAAATTCTTTAATATTATGTTGAAGTCTAAGAAGTGTTTTTCTCATGCAGAGCTCTGGTCCTATGTGTTTTTGGCTTTCTGTTAAAAATCATATGAGTTATATATATTTTTATAATAAAAGAACAATTATTCTTGTAAGCGTTCAACTTCCACCTAGAAAATAAAATGCAGTCAATTACTTGTTGAACCTTTTTTTTTAATTTGAACTTACCATCTATCGTTATAACAACTGATAAAAGAGAAAACATAGAAAATTGAAAATATTTAACATTAAATGGGCAAAATCTTCTGTGAGAATTTTTCCGATCAAGATGTTGTAATTTTTAAAAGACAATATTTTTATTGAATTTGGAGGCCGCGTTTTCAGCAGAAAATCGGGATTCCCATGGGAACTAACTGAGCGCCACTTTTAGCTGATCTCTTTCTTTTCTCGCATAAGGCCAAGTTTTTACAAGGGCTAACACAGAAAAAAAACAAAAACACATTTAGCCCACTCCTTTAATATCGGCTCCGCTACATAGAAGATGTATTTTCTCTTAATAATCAAAAATTCAATGAATGTTTACACCAGATCTATTCCAATTAGCTTAAAATTAAAGAAACAACTCCTACACCTTCTTCAGCTTCGTACTTAGCTCATTTAATACACATTGACGAAGATGGACGTTTGAAATGTAAGCTATATGACAAACGTGATTATTGGGAGCTTTCCCTTTCTGAGCAGCAATACACCTACCTCTTCAGTCTATGGAGTGTACGTTTCGTAGTTGATTCGTTGCTGTCGAGCATGTAGATTGTACAGCAATTTTTTGAGTAGTGCAAAAATACTGTAACAAAAGCAGCTTAAAGCCTTTGTTACTTTCGTTCCTTCAGAAATTCTATGGCCGTCACCATATCATCGACAGATATGACGTGTAGTCCAAATGAAAACGGACATTCTCAGCTAAATTTCACGTCTTAACGGTTTTGACATATGACTCAACCCTGGATTTACTCAATGATATTGTAACGGGTGTCGTTAGCAGATTTGAACATGCTTACCTCTCCGGAGTACCTGATGTCAATCCCGGTTTCATGGGATTTCACACTATGAGTGCCTTAGTTCTTAATGTCGTCCTTTTTATTTCCGTGCTTTGTGGCTGTCTCACGTTCTTGTTTTGTCTTGATTTTTCTCTACTGCCGTTTTTGTCACGTCTCTAGACTTCTATTTTTTGTGGTCATCACTTCCCTTGTTCCTTCTGCATTCTTCTGTTTTCGACCACTTTGACCATGAAAATACATTGTAGTCTATAATATGCTGGATCTTAGATATTTTTTTATTCAAAATAAAAAACGTTTTAAAACAATCACTAAATTTGACAATAAAAGGTCAAAACTGCTATAAGGATTCGTCAAACAACCTTCAGAATAAAATACAGACCTTAATATCATGACATTTTTGCAATTTAAACTTTACTTCTACCTGAAACAGTTCAAATTGTATAAAAACGATAACATGATAATATAACCCCAACAGGGATTCCTTGTACAAGTTGAAAGACTAAATGAAGTTTTTCGTCAGAATGAGCATGTTTGCATTTTACGCTTATATAAAAACCTGTATCTCAAATCATTTCTGAGATATAGGATATGCATTCTATAAAAAAGGCTTAAATTTAACAACAAAAGACAATAACTCCAATTAGAATATGAAGACAAAATGTAAAGCTTGACATGCTGAACATTTTTGCAATTTAAACTTAACCTCTATCTCATATCATTTCTGTAATAAGTTTTTTTGGCATATCGTAATATGAGTTGTTGCCATTTTATCATCAAATTTAAAATATTTTTTAAGACTATGAATATAAAATAGTCTTTGACATACTGAATATTTTTTACAATTTAAGCATAATTTCCATCCGAAATAATCTATTTTCAATTTTGCCACTACTATTTCCTCATTGTAAATGCTTCCCTAGTATGAGTCGGTTAAGCTTTTTCTTATCTATGGTGATACTAAGTGTCAACTTCAAAAACGGATGACATTTTCCTGACCCTTTTTCGTAATAATAACTTGATATTTGGTCTGCAGCTTGATAAAAGTATATTTTCAATATAAGACTCCATCAATGTCAGAGTATCACTTATAAACACAATGTGTATTGAAGTATGGGGAGCGGGGTATCTATTAGTGGCTGAGCGACCTAAAGTATCTGTATCTGTGTTACAAGTGGATTATGATAATCCCTTCACATTTTATAACGCATGTTATCAAGAAATAAGATTCTTTATATCAAATACGGAAATAAGTCTTTCACTTCAATCATAATCTGACCATTTTATCCTTTCTTAAACATTTGTTGTTAGCACATTTTCTATTGTATTTATATAAAGTTTCCATAACGAAAGCCAGTTGATTATGAAATTTCTCACATCGAGTTAAATAAATTTTGCAAATGTTTGAAAGCGAGGCTTGCCGAGCGTTTAAGAATTTGAAAATTTATTTAACGAGATGTGGGATGTGTTTCTCTTATGACTGGACGAAAAACACCGAGGATTGTATTCCGAATAAATTTGGCGGGAAATGTCACGAAAACTTGTTCTCCTCTATAGAGAGGAGAACAAATGTTTCACCACCGTTCAGGGAATGTGAAAACTGGATAAAAATTAGAGAAAAGAACTTAACTATTTCAATAGCATATTTAAAAACTTTATAGTAAACCAGAAGGCGCTACATTAACTGTGCTCGTCAAATAGCCATGTAAGCATCTGCAATCCGTCTGTACTTTTTCTGAATAGAATCTCTGTCATTTCAGTTAGGTAAGCGTCAATGATGGTCCATAATGACCTTTTAGTCGCTGTCTATTCCAGTCAATCAAATCTTCTATTGTACTTTAGAATACGTATAGGTTAGTAATTGCCAAAACGTGTGTATTCAGAAACAAAAATAAAACAAATTTAATTGAAATAAGAAGAAAACAGTCCACACTAGACTATATATATAAGGCATCTTCGTAGTTCTCTTATTTTAGTTCGACTGAAGAGTTCTATACGCAGACGTCATATGCCCTTTTCATCCTCTTTCCTTTCTTTTTTAATATCAATACCTAATATGTTATATAATATAACTGCTGCATTGACGCAATAAAGTGAACACAGTAAGTTGCTAGACACAAACAAGAGGAAATACAAATTAGCCATTTTGATCCCTTATTGGTCGGTATGAGCTACACAGAATTGTTGACTCAGTGGCATTCCGAAAAAATATTATTGAAATCCGACGAAAAATCACAATTTTGGCTTTTTGTGCTATTTTCAAGTTTGGCCCTGTTTGACCGATTATATATTTGAAGTGGTCAGGTACGCAAAAATTGGTCACTATACTACTTAACTTAATGTTAGGAGGAATCCGAATAAACAAACGCAATTAAAATCTGATAAAAATTTTTTTAAAAAACTATTTTTAAAAATACCAATGATACCCTTTGACCCCTTTAGTTCGGAAACGGTAGGAGTTAAACCAAATGTGTTGACATGTTTACGAACTTTTTCTACCAGAAGAATCCAATGAAAAAAGAACATTGAAATCCGATGAAAAATAAAAAAAATAGATATTCTATACATTTGAACTATTGGCCCATTCTGTCCTCATGGCTCGGAAAGGAAACCAGTTTTCTAAAATATGATGGTTACATGTAAGCGCTATATTAACTCTTAAAAGGGACACCTTTCGTAAAATATTCCATACTGCAAAAATATGCATTAAAAATATTTTAGAAAAATCAGTTTTGAGACTCGCCCTTTTTGGGTTCAATTTGTCTCATGAACGGTACATACGACGTGACATACGTTACATACTACATATATAAGAAAATTCCCTTAGGCCGTGTGGCACATTGAAAGAAATAACATCAAATTCCAGATAAATAATAAGATTTAGCCTTGTCAAATGTGTGAAAAGACACTATTTACCCCCTTTCTGGTTCCTTTTGTCAAACGGGAAGGACCAGAATCCGAAAATACAATCCCAGCTTATGCGTGTGGCAAGAGACATCATAGTTTTTATGCAACATCGGTATTTTTGTATTTTGAACCATTGGGCCGATGCCACTGCTGGTGGACCAGAGGTCCCCGAGGGTATTCACCAGCCCGATAGTCAGACTTGTCTGACATGAAAATTTTACTTTGCGTGTCATAGAAAATTATTGCTTTTATCAAAATTCTAAACGCTTAAAATTCTGAGGCTTCATTTCTTGTATGGCACTCGGTAGATGTCCTTGGTACTGGATTTGACTTCCTATTTCGATTTTGTTTGGTAATGAGTACTTCTCTTTTGACAACTTTTGGATTATGGCTTTCCAAATTATTTGATTTTAATGCTGCTGATGAGAGGTTACTCCTTGAAACCCGTGTACAGCATAACGAAATTTTACTGTTTTTAAGCAACATCGGTATTTTTTGTATTTTGAACCATTGGGCCGATGCCACTGCTGGTGGACCACAGGTCCCCGATGGTATTCACCAGCCCGATAGTCAGACTTATCTGACATGAAAATTTTACCATATGTGTCATAGAAAATTACTGCTTTTATAAAAATTCTAAACCCTTAAAAATACTGACGCTTCATTCCTTGTATGGCAGTCGGTAGATGTACTTGGTACTGGATTTGACTTCCTATTTCGATTATGTTTGGTAATGAGTACTTCATTTTTGACATTTTTTGGATTATGGCTTTCCAAATTATTTGATTTTAATGCTGCTGATGAGAGGTTACTCCTTGAAACACGTGTACAGCATAACGAAATTTTACTGTTTTTATGCAACATCGGTATTTTTGTATTAAGGATACTCGCTGGTCACGTTTTGGTATTTCTGTCAGATCTTTGGACTTCTCTGGTTTTATCCATTTAAAAGCCTTATAACTGTTTGCCCACGAACCCCCATATATCATTTGATAATTTCCATTTTTTATATCTTAATAAGCATTCTGCCAAAATTTCATCAAATCTTATTTATTTTGTCAGATTCATTTATGAATAAACATGGCTTATGTTAAACCTATGAAAAATTCCGAGGAGTTCAGTTCCCGCCAAATTTTAAATAAATTATATAATTTAAAAAAACGACATCAGCAACCTGTCAATATTTTGGGCTAAAAATTATTTCTTTCAGTTTTTTAACAAAAAGTAACAATTATTTGAAATCATATTTATTACCAAATTCTAAACAGCGAAAATCCTGAAATTGATAATGATCCTTCCATCGAACTATAGTAATGCTGTTAAAAAATGCCGACGACGCCGACGCCTAGGCGATACTATAATACGACAGTGAAATGTTTACGATTGTATAATAAAAAGAAAAAAATCATAACTGTTATGAAAAGTTAGACAAGACAACAGGGAAAAAAATTACTGAAATTTCTTGGTACATGCAAAAATTGTCAGAAAAAAAAACGACTAATTTAATTTTCTAAATCAGACAACCATATCCCAAAATACGTTTTTTACCGTCGTAATTAATAAAAGCTGTTAATCTCTTTATTATTATTATTATCATTATTATTATTTATTTATCTATTCTCTTATGATGCACGATTATTATCTATTCCTTGTACGGATAGTTATTTTTGGTACACAACGAGACTTTGAAGCTGGAGTTAGATATGAACCTATTGAATCGCTTTTGCAGGAATTTCATTGGTCGAGCGCCAAGTAATAACACATCATGCGTGATGTGCTCTTATTTTTTCGACGTTTCTATTGGACAACTTTGAAATCTCGTTGGCCGTAATTAACGTTACCTAGCAACGGTGTTGTTAAGAGCAGTTCGGCACTATGAAAATCATAAGAGAACTAGTTTTAACAACTCGAAAGAATTGTATAGATGGATATCAACTCTCGTTATGTAATTTCAAATATAATAAACTCGCCAAAGGCTCGTTTATTATATTTTGGAATTACATAACTCTAGTTGATATCCATCGATATTCAATTATTTCTCGCTATAAAAACTTTAATTTATATTATTTATTGTTTTTCTTTAAAAACTGGAGGAGTCTAGTGATTGAAAAAAAAGTTCTCATTTACGGACTCATGGAACCTGTTTGGCGTCTAAATGAAACTTCGGCTTATTTTAATCTTTATTTATTGTCCTGTCATACAAATTAAAACTTTTTGTCTCAGTTTTCTTGGCTTGTATATTGACATGACATGGTGGTTTAAAATGGTGGTTTTCATGTTTACCTTGCCACTTTGTCGATATTTCCTTGTATAAATCTGCTAGGCTTCTACTTTTCTAATGTTAAGTGTCTGTCATTTCCATAAAAAAAATGGATGAATTTTTCCCGACCCTTTTTCGTAATTATGACTTGATATTTGGTCTGCAGTTTACTAATAATGTTTTACCATATAAGAATTTTCATGCCTACCAGGTTGCCACTTATTGTTAACAAATGCGTTGTAGTGTGACAGCGGGGGTATCCATGTGTTACCCAGCGACCTAAAGTAGATAGAATATTTTGTTACAGATGGATCATGATAATCCCAACACATGATCAAACAGATGATACTATTGATGTCAAATGAGGAAATAAGTCACGTTGGTCATGATATGACTAGATGTTAACAAACAATAACAAACGACATTTTCCAATTCTAAAACATTTTTGTTGGCACATTTTCTGTGGTAGAAAAAATAATTATATATAAATTCTTAACTTTTTAACAGCATAATACGTGTATAGAAATTAAAAGTAAACGAAAATGCACTATTGTATTTTGCAAATATAAAAATGGTCAAAAAGTAACATAAAGAACAAAGTAAAAATTGTTTAGTAGGCCAAAATTAAAACTTTGAGGGTAAAAATATACGAAAGTGTACAAGTTAAAAAAAACAAACTTAAAATATCACAAGAGAAAAAAAGAGCCCAAATGTATCGGTCAGTACGTAACGGTCTTCTTTGAGGGGCAACCGAGCGGAAAATCGAAAATATGTGTTACACCAATTACATAAAAACTGCAAATACTTTACAAATAGCCAAGTGGGTACTTATCTGTCATATTTACCATTGATAACCTGTGATTTTTGTTTTCTAAGTGAATTTTCATATCTGTATCGAAACCGTCAAAGGTAATATTCATCCATGATCCAAGATGACCTTTCAGTCGGTGTCTTTTTCAGTCAATTGAGTGAAAAATAAGTTGTTGCGTGGAATAAGTAATGATTCCTAATTCTTCTTTGTCTTTGTTTTTCTCTGTTGCCGTTTTTGCCATGTCTTTGGACTTCGATTTTTGTAATCATCACTTCCTTTGTTCCTTTGGTGTTCCAAAGACATCTCCCTTTTCAAAAACAAAATTAAATAATTTGAAATAAAAAAAATACCAAAATCAAATGATAAACCATAGGCTCAAGGACTGAACCAGGATCTTTCACCTGACAAAATGCTTCTAAATAAGCCATGTCTATGCTGATGACCAGAAATGAAGTTTTTTTTCTTAGGGTCTAATTTAAAGCTATAGTTTGGTAGTATTGGCTTCAATGGTTGCAGAGAAGATCATCAAAATGTGATTTTGCCTTATGGTTCAATGTTAAACTCTGTTTCATGCTTGTGGCAACGTTTTTGTTAGATCCAACCGAAATGAGCGATCTTTAAGGATATTTCATACATCAAACGGGATAGAGAAAGGGGAGGTTTGGGTACCCATAAACCGGTTTAACCCTACCACTGGCTTTTGCTGGTGCCGGTACCAAGTCCGGCTATCCCGAGTTCCTATCGTTATTTATGTTTGTCTCTTGTTTTCATTATTGTTTTTCTGGTGCAGTTTGCTTGTAAATTGTGGCATGNTGTTTGCTGTTTTCCTGTTTTTGTAATCATTCCAGTTTAGATTGCTTCAATAATTTCATGACAGATGACAAAAATGACCAATACCCATAAGGTCAAATGTTAATTTATGTTCCGCCCAGGCGGTCATGGTTTTTGTAAGATCAGAACTAAATGAGCAATCACAGTAAAGTACCTTCTGTTCATCATACAGTAAAGTTTGGTTGAATTTTCTCTAGTGCTTTCAGTGGAGAAAATGATTCTCCCATAGTTTTCAATGTTAAACATAAGTTGTTAAACCTTCAGTGGTTTCAGAGTTGGAGATGGAAATGTGATTTTTTCCAATTGGATCCAACGCTTAACTTAGTTCCGCACTGGCGTTCAAGTTTTTTGTTGGATTTGAACGAAATGAACAATCTTGGAAAAAGATCTTCCATACATCATTCCTGTAAAGCTTGGTTGAATTTGCTTATTGGTTTCATACGAGAAAATTAAAATATGATTTTTTTTCCCTTAGGGTCCAATGTTAAGCTTGAGTTCCGCGCTGGTGACCATTTTTTGTTTCTCAAAGTCCTTCCTTTGATCAAAGTAATGTCTTGGTAATTTGTATTCTATCAGTTTTTACACATATTTCGGTTGACAGATTTCGATAAGTTTTTATTTGATCTGCACTGAAGAAAAATAATTTGTCAAAGTGGCCATATACAAAAACTAGATTTACAGTAACTTTGGAATTTTTATATTTACAGTCAAACGTCACAAACGCAAAAGCCAGTGATACGGTTAAACCAATTTCAAGGTACCAAAACTTCCACTTTCTCTATCCTGTGCCTCTAGTAAGTCTATTAAGCTACGGATAAAAACTGATTCGTGTAGACAACTAACTACGAAATCACTATCAAGAAAGTAATGTGACAAACATAGTTTGAAAGATGTATAAAACTTGCTTGAAACTAAACCACCGACCATCTCTCTAAACCCTGCAAAAAATGAAGAAAAATAAAAATCAAAACTTTCCAAAAGGTTTGGCAATTTAGTAAAAATATGCAGTATCATTGAAAGGTCAGTATACCTGTTAAATCTTCAGGTCATCGGAACTTAAAAGAGCTCAATTACTGGATTCTCCTTGAATATCCTGCTGTTATCCCCTATTACGTAAGAGTGTAAGTTATGTCCGAATTTTTTTTATGAAATCTTATGACTTTCTGGCCCTTTTAACAAAATTTCCGTAAAAAAAAGGATGGAATAAAATTTTGGTAAGTCACGCCATATTTCGACATCAAATGTTATATGTTCTATACAATTTCATAATTGTATTAAACAATTTTTGAAATCTGTAATATTCTTTGTTAACGTTTGTATGTGAGAGTAACGTTACAATAAGTCTTCAAAGGCGGAACAACGCGTGCGAATCGTAAAATTTGAATGTTACTTTCCTAGATCTTCATACATGAAAATGTTTGGCCTAAAGGAAACAAATTTGTCAAAATAGTAAACAAGCTGTTCCTTTATATAATGGTGTATGGATGGTCACAGCCGCATCTGATCTAAGGTAACAATCTGTGGAGTTTAAACCTGTCATGTCAAATGAAGAAATGTTTATTATGACTATTAAGACTATCATGTCATTGTCTGAGTTTATAGAATATATGTGTAGAGAGACCATCATGGCCATTTGAAAAAAATATTGGTTCCATATACATCGGGATAAATCATTACTTTAATGCAGAAAATAGATTTACAGTCAGTTATTTTTGTATTAGTTATTTATTACTACTGGGTCAATGCCTCTGTTGGTGGTCTGGTAGTCCCCGAGGGTATTCACCAACTCAGTAGTTAGTTAATCGGTGCTGGTCCGAAATTTAGGAAACTTAATTTTTGAAATTATGTTTTACATTAAGGAGTATGCAAAACTCTTTCATTAGGTAATGTTATTTGTCCCTCGTTAGCTTTATATTTTTTCGTTAACGATTATCCAAATACTTCAGTTGGTCTGCACTGAAGAGACATGAGTTGTCGAAATTACCATCTGCAGAAACCTAATTTACAGTAGCTTCGGTACTTTATTATTAAGCGTCGACAAACAGGGAGAAATGAAATACATTTTTTTTCCTGAAATTTTCAGCTTTCTGGTTTAATTTTTATGGCGTTCATACTTCCATATTCCTTACAACCCATTTCAGACTAACTTTCCAAACGAAATTTAGACAGAGATTCCCTATAATATACATGCAAATAACTAAATACCGACGTAGCTGTGAATTTATTTTCTGCATATACGCATTTCGACAACTTATGTCTCTTCAGTGCAGATAAGTTCTAAACGCTTGGAAGACCATTAGTTCAAAGATGTTCAAAACCTGATAGAGAACAAATAACCAATATGATCTAAATGTAAAGCCAAACTCAGCTAAGGACAGAGCTTTGCATGAGGGAGATACTGCTTAGTTTTAACAAAATTTACAAAAATTTAAATATTGCTAGGTTCCAAATAGAATCGGCTTTCGGGTCAGCACCAAAGTACTGACTACTGGGCTGAAATCATAACTTAAAAAACAATTTTGAGCAGCAGTTCCACTTGTAAACTAGGTAACACAAATTGCGCAGAAATCAAAACATAAGAAGTAGCAGTATACCTTTTTCAAAACTTTGTTGTCTTGTTTGGTTTCCATAGCAACCAAACAATCTGCTATCTATTATAATCTCTTTTTTCTAATATGGGGAGGGGTTCTGCTTATAATGTAGGTAATTAATATTGCAAAAATAAAAAAAATAGTACCCTTTCAAAAAAAATAGAGGTCCCCTTTATAATTTAGTTTATATATGTATATATTATTGTTTTTTTTTTGTTTTTGTTTTTGTTTTTGTTCGTTTGTTTTTGTTTTTGTTTTTTGGGGGTTTTTTTTGCTTTTTCTTTGTAGAATTGTGTCATAATTGTTTTTTCCGTATTTTTGGGTGAAGTTTTTTAGACGTTAAATAAAAGTTATTAAATCTTACTGGAATATCATTAAAACTGGTCAGAAGCTAGAAAATGTTCCGAAATAACCTCCAGATGAAAATCTTGAAATTTATTATTTTTTTCCGCATTTGGACTTAGTTTTTTGCAAAAAAAATTGAATGTTAACCAGCGGATTAAAGATTTTTAGAAGTTAAATAAAGTTAATAAATCTTATTGGAATTTATTGAAGAGTTATCAGAAATTAGATGATGGTCAGAAAATTGTGTCCTGCTGAAAATATTGGAATTTGTTTGTTTTCATCCTTCTTTCTTTTTTTTATTAGTATTAACAATTTTTTTTCCATAGTTTTGCGTAATTGAACTGAGTTTTTATTCTTTTATTTGTTTTTTTTATTTTTATTTTTTTTTAAGTTTCAATGTTAATCCACAGATAAAAGTTCTTTAGAAATTGAATTAAGCGTTTGTGTCTTCACATAAATTCATTAAAATTAAACATTGCTGCATGCAGTATGCAGATATGTACCAAGCTTTTGGAAATTTCATTCTGGTTCCAACTTTGTTGAATATCTTGAAAATATCAAAGACCAACAATTCTATAATTTAGAAATAAGGCAATTCTTTGATACAAAGCATAATTTTGAACGTGTAAGAAATTGGTAAATTTCCTGAAACTGTCCAAGGCATGCAATGTTTTGAAATTTTTTTAGCAACCATGGTTTTTGATTGAATTTGAAATAAACAAACATTTAAATGAATAAAATTGCAAAAATTTTTGATTCCGATTTTTTGGTAAATTTCATGGAACTCTCTCTTAGATCAATTAACTTTAGGGATTCTACATAGCAACCATATTTTTTTAAATTTATTGATGGAAACAGCAATTTTCAATAATGGAATTGCAAAAATATTTGATACCAATTTTGATAAATTTCCTAAAATTCTTCAAGATCTCTTATTTTTTATACTCCATATCCTTTCGTAAAATATTTAGTCAATTTTGACACTTGTACCATCATAGAGTAATTTTTCGTCAAAGCTTTCTCTGCAGTGCTATATGATGCAGATCTTAAATTTTGTGACAAGCTTTGTATAGTCATGCCATATTGTGAGATGTGTTTTCAGACCAATCAGGATACTTTTTCCTGTTAAGCCACTTAGTCAATTTTGACACTTGTAGCTTTATAAGTTAATTTTTCGTCTAAGTTTTCTATGCAGTGTTATATGATGCAGATGTGAAATTTTGCAATAAGATTTTTATAGTCATGCCATATTGTGGGATGCGTTTTCAGACCAATCAGGGTACTACTTCCTGTTTACTTACTTTGTCAATTTTGACACTTGTAGCATTATAGAGTAATTTTTCGTCAAAGTTTTCTCTGCAGTGAAATATGATACAGATCTGAAATTTTGTCACAAGCTTTGTATAGTCATGCCATATTGATGCGTTTTCAGACCAATCAGGATTCTACTCCCTGTTCACCGCATTAGTTAATTTTTGACACTTGTTGCATAATAGAGTAACTTTTCGTCGCATTTATTTCAGCAAGGGTATAAAGAACAGATGTGAAATTTTCTCAGAAGCTTTGTGTAATTATGCCATATTGTGGGTTGCATTTTCAGACCTGACGGGATACTACTTCCTGGTTACCAACTAAGTCAATGTTCTACATTTGTAGCATTATATTGTAGTAGTCTTTAGGATTATATCAACAACGTGTGATGCTGGCATTGTATCCAAACTTCTACAAACACTTAAATTTGCACTTAACATAGATTCAGGGTTCAATGAGCGGGCGTATAATTAACCGCCATTGTTTTTCCCGACCTTTTTCCATCATAATGATTTCATATTTGGTCTACAGCTTATTCTTAATATATTATACCATATAAAATTTTTTCAGATGTGTTAAAGTATGGGGCTTAGCAACCCTATTGAGTTACAAGCATATCATGATAATCCCTTCAAATGTTGTCAAACATGTTATCAAAAAGAAGATACTTTTGGTATCAAATGAGAAAATAAGTCTACCACATTGATCATGATCTCTGACAACGTATTGACAAACAAAACCGAATGACATTTTTCCTTCCTACGCCTGTATTTTTCTATTTTCTTCAGTGTTAAAACGAAATAAAGAATTAACTATTTCAAAAGCATAATATGAAAAAAACTATAGAAAACGAAAATATGCTACTGTAATTTGCAAAAAGTCATAAGCACTAATCTGTACCATTGTTAATCTGTCTGTATTTTGTTGTAGGTGGAATATCTGTCATCTTAGTACCGTGTCCATCAGGGGCTTAAATGATGACCTTTTATTCATGTGAGTTCAAAAATCAGTTGCTGAGTCTGATTTCAGATTATTATATAAGTATAGATTTGTATTTCTAATAACATCTCTTCAGTTAGAAACCAAATAAATAATTTGAATTATGAAGAAAGTAAAATAGTAGATATACTGCACACAAGACTAAGGAATCAATGCAGATCTAAGTACATAAATTTGAAAAATACATGATGATTCGGCTTATTTGCCGTGTCACAACATTTCCATAAAAAACAACGGAAGTAGAGTACCGAAGGAACAAAGAACAAGATTACAAAAATCAAAGTCCAGTGACAAGGCAAAGTAAGAACGCCAGAAGACGGAAAACGAAAGGGATGAAATAAGCTGTTGGTAAGTCACGCCATATTTTGACAAGTTTTATACACCTTTATAAGTGTTTTTATCAATTTTTGAAATCTGTAAGGGTCTTTGTAAACGGTTGTATGTGATAGTAAAGTTACATTAAGTCTTTAAGTCTTCAAGGATTGAACAACGCTTGTGAATCTGAAAAGTGTATGTATGATACTTTCTTAGATCTTCATACATGAAACTCTTTGGCCAAATGGAAATAAACTGTAAAAACAGTAAACAAGCTGTTCCTCTGGATGGCCACAGCCGCATCTGATCTAAGGTAACAATCTGTGGAGTTTAAACTTGTCATGTAAAATGAAGAAATGTTTATTATGACTATTAAGACTATCATGTCATTGTCTGAATTTATACAATACATGTGTAGGAAGACCATCATGGCCATCTGAAAAAAAATATTGGTCCCATATACATCGGGATATGTTATCACTTTCATGCAGAAAATATATTTACAGTCAGTAACTTTGGTATTAGTTATTTATTTACACTGGGTGAATGCCTCTGTTGGTGGTCTGGTAGTCCCCGAGGATATTCACCAACCCAGTAGTCAGTAAATCGGTGCTGGCCCGAAAATTGATTAGGAAACTTGCAATATCTTAATTTTTTAATTTTATGTTTAAAGTCATGGAGTATGCAAAAGTCTGTGTTCAGCTGATTTTGGCTTCAGAATTAGATAATACAACATGTATTAATTGTTATTTTTCCCCCGTCAGCTTTAGTAATTTATCGGTTTACGGTTATCCAAATGCTTTAATTGGTCTGCACTGAAGAGACATGACTTTAGAATTTGGACAGGGATTCCCCTTGTAATAAATATGTAGGTGATAAATAAATATTCTTGATATCATAACTTTTAAAAACAATTTTGAGCAGCAATTTCACTTGTTATCTAGGTTACAAAAATTACATTGAAATCAAGATAAAAGAAGTAGCAGTATACCGTTTTTCAAACTTTCAGTTCTCTTGTTTGCTTTCTATAGCAATTGCATAGCAACCAAACACTCTACTATCCACTATAACCCATTTTAAGTAACTTTTTTGAAAAAAATGAGAAGCTTTTCTGCTTATCATGTAGGTAATTCATATTGCTAAAATCAAAACATTTTAGTATCCCTTTCAAACAACGGCAGTACAATACCGAAGGAACAAAGGAGTGAAATTTACAAAAATTGAAGTCCAAAGGCACGGCCAAAACGAGAGCACAGATGACGCCAGACACAAAACAACGACGCTAGACAGACACAAAGCACAGAAAAAGAAATCAAAACAAAGCACTCGCAATCATTAATTTATTATTTTATTTGAATTTATACTTTCAGCTCCTGTAATGTTTTGTCAGATTCGATAGAAGTTACTACATTATGGACCAGTCGAGGATATCCGAAATGCGTGCAACTTGGATACTCCTATTGTATTTGTTTGGAAAAACATCTGATCTTTCAAAAGAAGTAATAGGCAGGTGTTCCCTTTATAATCTAGTTTATATATATTGCTGACATCAAAACATCATTTGCAGTAAAATACTTTTTTGGCTTTGGTTTTCATGACAACCATATTCTCTACTGTACATTTCATACCATTTTATACCACCACAATGAGCTCATTTTTCAGACCCCTTGAATTAGACCTTTTTAATAAAACTATTCAGTCCTTGTTTAGCCTCATTTTGACCCCAATTCACGACCCTGTCTGGATGATGAGAACTTTTTGTCAGTTTTCATGGCTTGTAAGTTCACATAAAAATGATTATTTGCAATTTATTATCAAATTGTCATGTTCGCTTCGCCACTACTTCCTGTTTGTCGATAGTGTTTATTAACAATTTTCGTCAGTTTTCTTTCCTTGTTTAATTCTGTTCAGCTTCTGCCTCGCTGATACTATTTTAGAATATTGGATAAATTTTTCCTGACCCTTTGCCATCTTAACGATTTGATATTTGGTCTACAGCTTATTACATATGTATTAATTATTAATACATTATGCCATATAAGAATTTTTCATCCTTGTCAAAGTACCACTTATTTATATAGATGTGTTGAAGTACACGGAGTGGGGATATCTATTTGGGGCATAGCGACCCTATTGAGTTACAAGCATATCATGATAATCCCTTCAAATGTCGTCACACTTCTTATCAAAAACAAGATACCATTTAATATCAAATGAGAAAATAAGTCTATCACATTGATCATGATTTCTGACCACATAATGACAAAAAAAAAAGAATGACATTTTTCCTTCCCACACCAGCTGTTCTGAAACAACGGCAACAGAGAAAAACAAAGACAAAACAAGGACGTGAGATAGGTACAATGCACGGAAATAAAAAGACGACACCAAAAACTAAGGCACTCATAGTGCGAACTCTCATGAAAACCGGCAGTGACATCAGGTGCTCCGGAAGGGTAAGCATGTCCTGCTCCGCTAGCGGCACTCGTCACACTATCAGCGAGTCAATCCAGGGTTGAGTTAAAACCGGTTATGTCAAATCCGCGAAGACGTGAAATCTAGCTGAAACTAGCTGAAAATGTCCGTTTTCATTTGGGACACGGACACGTCATATCTGTAAATGATATCATGGTGACGGCCATAAAATTTCTGAAGGGATGAAAGCAACAAAGGCTTAACAAATACCTGACTAATCAACTTTTGGGACAGTGTTTTTGCTCTATTCAAAACTCACTGTATAAACTACATGCACGACAGTAACGAATCAACTGTGAAATGTACACTTCATAGGCTCGAGAGGTAGGTATGTTGCTGCTCAGAAAGGGAAAATTCACAATTGGGAAGTTAAAATCATCACGGTTGTCATATAGCTTAGATTTTAAACGTCCATCTTCATCAATGAAGAAGTACGAAGCTGAAGTAGATGTGTCAGTAGTCTCTTTAATTTCAAGCTCATTGGGATAGATCTGGTGTAAAATAACTAAATACCGAAATTACTGTAAATTTAAATTCTGCATATCCGCATTTCGACAACTTATGTCTTTTCAGTGCAGATAAAATCTAAACGTTTGGAGGACCATTAACCCAAAGATGTTTAAAACTGATAGAGGACAAATAACCAATATGATCTAAATGTAAAACCAAAATCAGCTAAGGACAGAGCTTTGCATGAGGGAGATACTCCTTAGTTTTCAACAAAATTTACAAAAATTTAGA
>MJUU01023380.1:62374-81751 GCA_002080025.1 Modiolus philippinarum
AAACCCTCCCCCTATGTGTGGTGAATGGCTAAAAATAAATACACAAAAAGACTCACAGTAAAAATCAAACTAGAAAAAAGTCCAACTTATCAAGACGAGTACCCTTACAATGAAGTACATAAAACATGAAGACAATACACACAGGTACTGTCCGGACAAATGCTCGCAGTTACTGACAGCTAGCTAAGGACATAATTTCCGTTGTGACTTTGGTTAAATCATATTTGTACTTTGTCCCCCGTCAGCTTTATAAATTTATCGTTTTACGGTTTTCAAAATGCTTTAAGGTAGATCGATCCTAATAAAAATATCAGACAGATTTTTTTTTATTTTAAGATATTTTGTAGGTATTAGTCCATTTGTTCAAAAAATAAAATAAAAATGATATGTCACCTATCATCTTTTCCTACTAATCAGGTAAAATTGAGTATTTTTCAACATTTTTACAAAGAATATATAGGGAACTATGATAACATGCTTTTTATGTAGCTTTTACATGAAATAAATCTCAGACAGATTTATTTCATTTTTTGATATTTTATAGATAAGCATAAGATTCGAGTTTCGCAAATGCGCCAATCGAATGTGCCGTGTATTAGTGTCGATCTACCTTAATTGGTCTGCACTCAAGAGACATACGTTGTTGAAATTGTCATCTGCAGAACTTAATTTTACAATAACTTCAGTATTTAGCTATATATTGTAAGTTTCCATATAAAATCAGTTTTCGGGCCAGCAAATAGGCACCGGAAAGTCGGTCTATGAATTACCGCATGTATTAACAGTTCACCGGCAAACGTTAACTGAACTTCAAAAAATTCTTAATAAATAAAATATTTTATCATTTTGTGATAAAAGTGCTAGCGGACTTTTAGTCCCCGAGGGTATTCACCAACCCAGTAGCCAGTGCTTCGGTCATGGCCCGAAAATCGATTGTTTTACGACACTAATAATATCTTAATTTTCAAAATTTAGTTCAAAACTATGGAGTATCTCCCTCTCGCATGACTCTGTCCTTAGCAGTTTTTGGCCCCACTATTTAGATTCTATTGGTACTTTTACTCACATTTTGGTATATGGATTCAAAATGTTTTGATTTGATCTGCACTGAAAGACATATACTCTTGGTCATAAATATGGAATATTTGGTAAATTTTTCATAAAAATATAATTTGCCCATTCAACAAAATTTATAAGCAATACAGGTAAATGTACCCATTTATCGACCCATACCTATAAACTTTTCCTTGATATTGATTTTTGTATTGACACGCACGGCTTCAAATCTTACACTTTGGCGGGTAATTTCGATATTGTTCGTTTGGTTATCTTCACGTTCTTCAAGAAATTTTTACGAAGTTAATGGCATGCCTGCTCGAGTACCAGAACGTAAAGGATGGCAAATAGTGGCACTAAGCCGAGATGGACTGACACAAAAGCAAATTTCAGAGCAGCTAAATATGCGTCAGGGTACAGTTTCTAAAATTCTTTATCGATACAACCAGAGAAGGACTGTTCATCCAAAATCATCACCTGGTCGACCGAGGGAGACATCCGTTCGAGATGACCGTATTCTGTATCGTTTTTGTCGTCACAACCGTCAAAAATCAGCATCAACGCTTAGAAATGAGTGGCAGAATCGCATCAATGTTAGACTTTCATGATCAACTGTTAATAGACGCTTACTGAAACGTGGTTTAAAAGCTTGCAGTTCTGTTCGCCGACCATTATTGAATGCTGAAAGGAAACAAAGGCTGCCCCAATGGGCACAGGATCACCATGCTATGCTTTAAGACATTGGCGGGATGTAATTTTCACGGATAAATCGAGATTTCTGCTCCGTAGAACGGACGGACGCGTGCGCATTCGCCGCCAACGTAGCGAGAGCTTGAGGGACGATTGTGTTGTCAGAACTGTGATGGGTGGCGGTGGACCTATACATGTTTGGGCTGGAATCATTATGAGGGTCGTACTGAACTCAAGATACTCAGACAAAGTGTCAATGGCGAGCGTTATCGTGATGTTTTGCAAACAGTTTTAATTCCATATGTAAGGCAACACTTCCGGAGGAATTTCTCATTACAACATGACAATGCACCTGCTCATCGAGCTCGTTTGGTACAGGACTTTCTGGAAGCACAACAGATTGATCAGTTATCGTTTCCACCATATTCACCCGATTGCAATCAAATTGAGCATGCTTGGGATGCTCTTGATAGGGATGTCCGACAAAGGGACATCCAACCTTCAAATCTTGGTGAACTTGAACAAGCTCTTTCTGACGACTGGCAAAATATCACCCAAACAAGCATAAACAAGCTGGTCGAAAGTATGCCAAGCCGGATACAGTCCGTAATTGACAGTCGTGGTGGTTATACCAGATATTAGTGAGTTTTTATAACTGACCTAACAGTACACTTGTTTTCTTTCTGTAGTGTTTGTTTGCAAATAAGACATCTTTGTGAAAACTCAATTTTTTCCGTTTTTGAGCTGCTTTGAAAATATTTCTTTTAAGAACTTCACTTTCAGTCACAAACTATTTTGACATGTTATCATTGTTGTAACAGTATTGTGTAATAATATTTTGTGTTCTCTGCATGATATATTTCTGAAAATGCAATATTGGTTGAAGTGTCTGATGTGGAAAAAAATATTCCATATTTATGACCAAGAGTATAACTTACCAAAATTTGCAATTTACAGGAATTCAGTATTTTATTATTGAACGCAATCAAATAGGAAAAAATGCCATACATCTTTTTTAGCCGCCTGGCTTAATTTCTATGGCGTTCAATACTTCAACTTTTCTTACAACCCATTTCATACCAACTTTCCAAACGAAATTTGGACAGGGATTTCCCTTATGATATACATGTAGGTAATAAATAAATATTGCTGAAATCATAGCTTTAAAAAACAATTTAGAGCAGCAGTTCCCTTTGTAATCTAGGTTACACAAATTGCACCGAAATTAAAATATAAAAAGCAGCAGTATACCATATTTCAAAACTTTCAGTTCTCTTGTTTGGTTTCCATAACAACAAAACACTCTTCTATCCATAATAACCCTTTTCAGATAACTTTTAAATATATTGGAGAGGGGTTCTGCTTATGTAGGTAATTCATTGCTAAAAGCAAAACATTTACCCTTTCAAAAAAGTCAGGGGTTCCCTTTAAAGAGTTCCTTTATAATCTAGTTTATATATTTTGCGGACATTAAAACATAACTTTCAGTAAAATACAAAACATGTGTACTTTTTGTAATTTCATTTTTTTATTTGGTTTGGTTGTCATGACAACCATATTCTCCACTATCCATTTCAAACCATTTTGTACCAACCCAACGAGCTCATTTTTCGGACCCATGTAATTAACCTTTCCTAAAGAAACTCTTCAGTCCTTGTTTGGTCTCATTCTGAAGTATGGGGAGCGAAGATATCTATTTGTGCCTTAGCGACCCTATTGAGTTATACGGATATCATAATAATCCTTTCACATAATGTCACACATCAAAAAGAAAATACTTCTGATATCAAATGAAGAAATTAGTCTATCACATTGGACATGATCTCTAACAAACAAAAACGAATGACATTTTTTCTTCTTACAACAGTTCTTCTTGAAACATTTTCATTTTTACATTTAGATCATATTGGTTAATTGTTCATATCAGTTTTTAAACATCTTTGAGTTTATGGTCTTCCAAACGTTTAGATTTTATCTGAACTGAAGAGACATAAATTGTCGAAATGTGCATATGCAGATTTTAAATTCACAGTAACTTCGGTATTTAGTCATTTCTTCGGTATTAAAAAAAGAAACAAAGAATCAACTATTTTAAAAGCATAATATGAAAATTTATAGTAAACTAAAATGCGCTACTGTACCTTGCAAATAGTCATGTATGCACTCATCTGTACCATTGTCAGTCTGTTTGTATTTTTGTAGGTGGAAGTACTGTCATCTCAGTACTGCGCCCATCTATGATTATTACCTTGCAGTCGTGAGAGTGAAAAATCAGTTGTTGCGTCTACTTTGAGACTTTTGTTAAGTATAGATTTTTATCCTGCAATGGCCGAATTTACAGACGAATACGACCCTACGAACATTTTTCGTATTCGTAGGGTTGGCTGGTAACCGGCCCACGATTTTGAACGAGGAAAAGACAGGGCGACTGGTTTGAAAACTTCACTACTTTGACGTCACGGTTTAAATTCACCTATGACATCAAGGATTTAACCAAAATGGCTGAAGTTGTTTACTTTCTACTTCGTCCCGCTTCACTAGGAAAACGGCTTTTTAAATAGCTTTTAATGATTGCAGGATAAAAACAATATACGTACATTGTCGGGAAATATATAATTTATTTGCACTCGCTGCGAAACAGACGAGAAATGCTCGGTAAACCTCGCATTTCTACCAGTTTCTAAAGCTCGTCAAATAAATTTTATCTTCTCCGACAATGTACATATATTGTATATGTATTTCTCAAGAAATCTCTTCAGTTAAAACGAAAATGAATAATTTTAATTATGAAGAAAGTAAAATAGTAAATATATAGCACAAAAGACAAAGGAATCTCGATACATAAATTTGAAAAAAAACATGCTTGTTGGTAAAACAATTCCCCGTGGTAGAGATGTATGCTCTTTATTTTTCTTAGATATGGTGTACTCGTACATTAGTTGGTAAAACAATTCCCCGTGGTAGAGATGTATGCTCTTTATTTTTCTTAGATATGGTGTACTCGTACATGAGATAATATCTTATGTGTACACTACACTTTGTTCAATTACTTTTATCTTAATTTATGTAAATTCTAAAACCTTAGGATTAACTCCCTCCATCGTAGTTTTGTCCTTAGATATATTTGATATTACTGATAATACGGATTTCGTTTGGTTTTATGCATTTTAAATATTTTTGAAATTATGGATTTCCCTTGTTTAGGTTCTAGTGCTGCTGATGAGGAATAAATTTCCGAAATGGCCATACAGCTCATTTAAATTATTGCAGTTGGGGTTTACATATGTGTTATGGTCTCATGTTCATTTACTCCATATCCTTTCGTAAAATATTTAACAAAGGAGCTTGTCTTTTATTGCAGTGTGGAGTTGGTAAAACAATTCCCCGTGGTAGAGATGTATGCTCTTTATTTTTCTTAGATATGGTGTACTCGTACATTAGTTGGTAAAAAAAATTCCCCGTGGTAGAGATGTATGCTCTTTATTTTTCTTAGATATGGTGTACTCGTACATGAGATAATATCTTATGTGTACACTACACTTTGTTCAATTTCTTTTATCTAAATTTATGTAAATTCTAAAACCTTAGGATTAACTCCCTCCATCGTAGTTTTGTCCTTAGATATATTTGATATTACTGATTATTCGGATTTCGTTTGGTTTTATGCATTTTAAATATTTTTGAAATTATGGATTTCCGTTGTTTAGGTTCTAGTGCCGCTTATGAGGAATAAATTTTCAAAATGGCCATACAGCTCATTTAAATCATTGCAGTTGGGGTTTACATATGTGTTATGGTCTCCTGCTCATTTACTCCATATCCTTTCGTAAAATATTGTTAACGACCCCGCATTCATTACAAAGGGGGGTACAAGGATGTACCGTTGTTCAACATTTACCTAGAGAGTTCCGCTCAAACCTGTTCTAGGGGCCGTCTTGAACTTGATATGAGGTAGGAGTGGTTGATCTTTGTAGAAGGCCTAATAGTGACTTCAAGATAAAGAACGACAATGAAAGTGTTGATCCGTTTGTTGAATCTTACCATCTTTTTATAGTTATTTTGTCCCATGTGCAATTACTCCATATCCCTTTATTTGTACATGCTGACTATAGTACGAATGATGTGTTCTGTACGAGGACGTAAATCATTCTTTTCATCCCTGTTTTTATCAATATGAGAATTTTGATTTGATTTAAAAATTAAAAATATGAGTAAGGTGGAAATTTTAAATGTTTTGAAATGGTGATTAAGATGATAAAACAAATAAAAACCTCAAATAATGACTGAAAAATTTTACAAGGTACAACCATCCAGAGAACGCAATGACAAAAAACACAAACGTAAATAACGTTATAGAACTCGTGGCAGTCTGGCTTGGAATCGGCATTAGCAAAAGCCCGTAGTAAGGTCGATATGTAGGTACCCGAATCTCCTTATTCTTTCTCCTGTTTCCATATACATATGTATTATAATCGACATACTTATCCTTCATGCAAAGCTCTGTCTGCACCTAAATTTTTCAGCTTTTATGCGCCTTTTGATATCTGGATTTCAAATATCTCGCTTTTATCTGCATTGAAAAGACACAGGTTGTCGAAATTGTAATATGCAGAAAATAAATGTACAGTAGCTCTGGTATTTTGTTATCTTCATTATTTGATGGGAATACATTGGATTCATGATGTACCTTGCTTCAATAATAATTGTTTCATTTATTTAGTAACTTAATAATATTGGTTTCATTTTTAGTAGAGGTTCATCATGTCACTTTAAAAAATATTTGTTTATCTGCAGACTTAAGATATTACTAAATATCTTCATTATTTGATGGGAATACATATGAGTCATGATGTACCTTGCCTCAATAATATTTGTTTCATTTATTTAGTAATTTAATAATATTGGTTTCATTTGTAGTAGAGGTTCATCATGTCACTTTAAAAAATATTTGTTTATCTTCAGACTTAAGATATTACTAATACTGGGCCAAATTCTTAATGAAGCAAAATAAATTTTCAAAATCTGTATACCAGAAAAGAAAGCCTAAATAATATTGATCTTATGAGAAAAATTCCATTTCATGATCTTCCTAAATTAAATGATATACAGAAAGAATCTTTGGAGGGAGAAATTTCTTTTACAGAATTGACCTCTGCTATTAAGAGGATGAAAACAGGGAAAAGTCCTAGATCAGATGGCTATACAAGTGAGTTTTTCAATTTTTTCTGATTGATATTGGTAAATTTGTACTTCGATCTATCAATTTTGGTTTTCAAAATGGTGAAAGGTCTGTTACAAAGAAACAGGGAATCATAACATGTATTCCTTAAGGTGATAAACCTAGAAAATTTCTTTAAAAAAATGGCGTCCTATAAGTCTCCTCAATACTGTTTATAAATTAGCTTCTAGTTGCATTGCAGAAAGAATCAAATCAGTCCTCCCACACATAATTAACAGTGATCAAACAGGCTTTATCCCAGGTCGTTATATTGGAGAAAATACTAGACTGATATATGATATACTAAAGTATACCGAAGAACAAGATATTACTGGCATTCTTTTCCTTATCGATTTTGAAAAGGCTTTTGATTCAATATCTTGGAAATTTATTGAAAACGTTCTCGATTATTTTAAATTTGGGATTTCAATTAAACATTGGACAAAAAAAACTTTTTATACCAATATCAAGTCAGCTGTAACTCAAAACTGCTTTCTTTCAGACTTTTTTTTAAGTGCAACGTGGATGTAGACAAGGAGACCCTTTATCACCCTACATTTTTCATTTATTTGCTGAAATTTTAGAAATTATGGTAGGTAAAAATAATGATATTGAGGGAATAACTATTGATGATACAGAATATCTTATTTCTCAATATGCTGATGATACAGATACATCTTTAATTCTCGATTGATCACCAGATTCATTAGACGCATCCCTCCGCACACTTCAAAGGTATGCTGACATGTCAGGCTAAAATATTAACTTCGAAAAAACAAAAGTTGTTTGGATTGGGAAAAATAGATACAGTCAAAATACAATGTGTTAAAAGTGGGGATTGGAATGGGGTTCAAGCAGATTTACATTATTAGGAATTGAATTTTTAAACTATAATCCAAAATCAAAAGAAATAGATAATACATCAAAATATGGGCAAATTAAATACTATCTCCTATTGGAAAAATACTCTTGTTAAAACTCTAATAATTTATAAGCTTAATAATTTATTTTTAACTTTACCTAACCCAAACTTAAATATTTCACGAAAGGATATGGAGTAAATGAACATGAGACCATAACACATATGTTAACTCCAACTGCAATAATTTTAATGAGCTGTATGGCCATTAAACCTTATTCATCTATTTAATGCATAAATGTTTGCATTTATATGGAACAAATAAACCAGATAAAACGAAAAGGGAAACTCTTTCACAACCTTACTGTTTTGGTGGAAATAAAATGGTCAATATTCTGGCTTATATCAAAGCACTTAAATTAACTTGGATTAGGAGACTCCTTAGATGTGAAACAAAACTTTCTAAACTATTAACCTATCGATTTCAATAAAATATTGTATGTTGGTCCTGATCAAAGACTGAAAAATATCTTTTGGCAGGAGGTATTTGATTCATGGAATGAGCTTCTTTCGAAGTACATATTCCTAGATAAATACAATCCGAATTCTTGCTGTCTTCGGAATAACAGTAATATTAAGATAGATAACAAAACAGTGCTTTACAAAAATTGGGAAAAATATGGAGTAAGGCTAGTAGATGACCTGATTGAGTCATCAGGTAATTTTTTGACGTTTAACGATTTCACAGAAAGATATAATATAAGAACAAATTTTCTTATATATCAGGGTTTAATACAATATGTTAAGTCTTATTCAAAATCTATAAACATTTCAGTGAATGATATGAGTAAGAAAAGTGGACCACTACTACCTAATAGAATAACAATACTCTTCAAATCTGAGAAGGGCTCGCGAGAAATGTATAACATTTTAAACAATAAAAGTTCAGAATTGAAATGTGAGTTTCAATGGTCCCAAATACTCAACAATGAATTTAATTGGAAAGATATACGTAATTAAAAAAAAATCAAAACTACAGTGGTTTCAATAAAGAATAAATCAAAGGATATTAGGAACCAATGATTTTCTACATAAAATTAAGATATCTGAAACAAATAAATGCACATTTTGCTTGCAAGAGATTGAGACTTTTGAACAACGTGGCATCTTTTGGTCATGTCAGATAGTAGAAACGCTCTTGGATGATCTTAAGTTGTGTATTTTTTTTTAAAATACAGAGATAGAACTACCTTTAAATACAAAATTGGTCTGTTTGGAATTCTTCAAAAATTCAGACATGAATTATGTAAGAAATGTAATAATAACAGTAACTAAATTATATATATATATAGATCAAAACTTCGACAAGAAAATATCAATTTTAGGACTTTAAAAAACTATTTAAAAGAAAATTTAATATTAGAAAAATATACATATTTTTAAAGGAAATCACTAGCAATAGCTAATATTGCTGGAACCCCTGGCTTCCTTTGTTTGAAACATGGTAGACACAAAAATATTATTCAAATGATGCAGAAAGACATTTGATGGGATTGTTATATTTGGTATGTGTAAGGTACAGTTGTGGTTGAGAAAACAATCTTAAATTCATTTTTCAGTGTTGTGCACATCACAAATGGACTGTGTTTTTATAGTGTGCACAACATACTTATGTTTTTGTGTCAATATATTGTTTAGTATGAATTTTTTTTTAAAGGGGAGTGAAAGAGATATCCCATCTGTGACTTTCTGCAATCTATTTTTATTTCATTATTAGTAATACTAATTGTCGCAGTTTAACACGGGCGGGCGGGGGGTGGGTCACTTAGTACATATTTTGGTACGGGTGTGCGGACAGTAAAATTTAAACCAACCCTGTTCATATATTTTGCCAAGGTGAAAAAGAAGACCTTTTCATATATTTTCTGAAATTTTGTAAACTATTCATATATTTTTGTAAAGTTTAAAGATCATATGGATAATGTCATTTTGCTTTAAGTTGAAATTCAGACCTATTGATATATTTCTTCTGATATTTCTTAACCTTATCATATATTTCATATCTGAAAAATAAACAGACCCTTTTGGGCCGGACATCCGTACTTACCTTTATATAGGAAGTTACCAACCCCCCCCCCCCCCCCTGCAGTTTAATCACCCCACAAATAGATTTTGGTTAAACGGTTAAATTAGAAGACCTTGAAGTCAGCATATTTTGATCAAATTTAGTTTTCTGCTTAAGTTTTTTATTAGTTGTTTGGTTACGTTTATTTATTTTACCTGATACAATATAATATTGTTCCTGATATCTGTCGGTTGTCTGAAAACATTGTATATACTATAACTTGACTCTTGCCAATAAATTAAGTAAGAAAAACATAGGTAATCAACGATTACAGAGTTCGCCTCGTTATGGCACTTTGTCACAGTAACAAAATTTTGACTGGATGTTGACATCACATTTGCATGCCTAAGCAAGGTTAGATGATCCTACCATGTATAGTGACTGAGATCTGAACTTGCCTGAAAACTTGGACATAAATCACTCATGCGTAAAACATAAGTCAAAGTGACCTACTTTTGCCTGGATGCTGATGTACCATCAGGGATGCATGCCTATGCAAGGTTACATTATCCTACCATGTACAGTGACTGAGATCTGAACTTGTCCAAAAACTTGAATGTAAATCAATCAAGCAGAAAATATAGGTCAATGTTGGATGCTGATCTATCATCAGAGATGCATGCATATGTAAGGTTACATGATCCTACCATGTAAAGTTACTTATATCTGAACTCGTCCGAAAACTTGGATGTAAATCAATCAAGCGGAAAATATAGGTCAAAGTGACCTAATTTTGTCTGGATGCTGATCTACCATCAGAGTTATATGCATATGCCAGGTTACATGATCGTGCCATGTATAGGACTAAGATCTGAACTCGTCCTAAAACTTGAATGTAAAACAATCAAGCATGAAATATAGGTCAAGGTGTCCTAATTTTGCCTGGATGCTGACCAACCATCAGAGATGCATGCATATGCAAGGTTACATGATCCTACCATGTGTAGTGACTGAGATCTGAACTCGTCAAAAAACTTCAATGTAAATCAATCAAGCGTAAAATATAGGTCAAAGTGACCTAATTTTGCCTGGATGCTGATACACCATCAGAGTTGCAGGCATATGGAAAGTTACATGATCCTACCATGTATAGTGACTGAGATCTGAACTCGTCCGAAAACTTGAATGTAAATCAATCAAGCGTAAAATATAGGTCAAAGTGACCTAATTTTGCCTGGATGCTGACCTACCATCAGAGATGCATGCATATGCAAGGTTACATGATCCTACCATGTATAGTGACTGAGATCTGAACTCGACGTAAACTTGAATGTAAGTCGTTCAAGTGGAAAAATTAGGCCAAAGTGACCTAGTTTTGCCTGGATGCTGACCTACCATCAGAGATGCATGCATATGCAAGGTTACATGATCATACCATGTATAGTGACTGAGATCTGAACTCGGACGTAAACTTGAATGTAAGTCGTTCAAGCGAAAAATATAGGTCAGAGAGACTGTGAGATAGCCCAACATGCACCTGCATACAAAGTTTGATGACCCTACCATGCATAGTTGCAGAGATATATGCCCAAATGCGGACGCGGACGTAGACGTAGACGTAGACGCGGACGCCGGGGGTACTCCAATAGTCCCCCTCAACTTCGTTGAGGCGAACTAAAAATACTCGGTCGATACCTCTGCTGGTGGATAAACAGTCCCAGGGTGTATTCACATATTCAGTAGGTTTCCCGCGCCTTCATGGAGATCAGACGTGTTTTTCGGCTCGCTGAATTTCTCTGTGTCAAAATGATTTGAATGCCAAATTTTTACCTTGCTATTTATAGAAATTAACTGTTTTTATATAAATTCTAAACCCTTAAAAATTCAGTGTGTGGCATTCGGTAGATGTCCTTGGTACTGGATTTGGCCTCCTTATCATGGATTTGGCGCTAACGCGCATAGTGCAAATAAGAACTGTAACTAAGACGTACTGTAACATCACGTTCGTAACTATGTAACGTTGTATCATTACAAAACGTCTCCATCTTGAGTAAACGTAGTATTTTTACAACTGAGTATTTTATCCACAACCCTAGTTCGAAACATTGGTGCCGTGACATATGGAGAAGTTCAAAGCGATTCGGAGGGGACACAGAAGTGCCGTCACACGCCTAATCAACAGAACGAACGAGAAAATTGATCAAACTACAGACATTTCCGCCCGGGAGATTGGTACTGCTATAGAGACAATAGAGACAAAACGAGATGTGTTAAAAACTTTAGACAATCAGATTATAGATGTGACAGAGATTGAAAATATGGAACAAGAAATTCTTGATACGGAAGATTTTAATTATCATGTGGAATCAACCATTGGAAGATACAAGGAAATTCTGGAAGAAGGAAGCTCAACTCAAAGATTGGTGAGTGAACACACACATTTCTCATCTCACCCTACCTCTGTCCTTAACCAGAATTCCAATCAAAACCATCAAGAATCATCTACTGAAACATTCGCATCTCAGTCCCTCACAAACATTCAAAAGTTTAGCTACCTACGATCACAACTTAGCTATTCCGTCGAGCAATGCATAGCAGGATTAGCCTTATCCAATGCAAATTATGACCAAGCTATATGCTTGTTGAAGGAGCCTTATGGAGATGAACAGCACATTGTTAACGCATACATGAAAAATCTACTAGAATTACCCAGTCCCTCATTCAATTCGCATAGTTTACGATCTTTTTATGACAATATGGAATCGAGTATTAGAGGCCTTGAGTCGTTAGGGCAAGCCCAGGAAAGCTTTGGTTCGTTATTAGTTCCAATAATTCTACAGAAATTGCCTATTGAAATGAGAAAACATATGACCCGTGAGCGCAGAAAAAAGAGCTGGGACATAAGAGCACTACGAGAGGCAATAGCCAAAGAAATGTATGTTGAGGAGTCAAACTGCGCTGAATTAAGTATGGATACTACTGTTGAAAATTATACACCGACTGCATCGTTTGTTACGGGAGCTTCTGCTAAATCTGGCAAATTGAACACGAGATTTATTCAACCTAAATCCAAATATTCCCCAAAGAAAAGCAACATGAAACCATGCGTATTTTGTAATGGAACACATAGTCCCTCAGATTGTACTGAATGATACACCCGAGAAACGTTCCGCTAAGATAAAACAAAAAATGTTGTGTTTTAATTGTTTCGGTAAGCACAAGGTCTCAGAATGTAGATCAAAATTCTCATGCCGAAAATGCAAAAGGCGACATCACACTACGATCTGTAACTACAATGTGGAGAATGATAAGTCCGAAAAGCATCCAAGAGCCGCTGTAAATACTGTCAACAAAGAAGATGAAACTACGCCCGTCGCAACAATGTACACTACGCAAGACAGATTGGCGAACAATAGAAATGATGTACTACTGAAAACAGCCGTATCTACCGTATTTAACGGAGTACATACAACTGTTACACATATATTGCTAGACGAAGGATCGCAAAAATCATTCATCACAGAGGAGTTGGCACAGAGATTGAATATTAAACCTTGTGGAACATCAACATAAAGCATTGCCGCATTTGGAGACGCTACTCGAAATGTCCGAAATCTTTAGAAAGCTGTTGTACAACTTGAAACTGAGAACCAGAAGACACTACCGATAGAGGTACTCATCGTTCCAACTATAGCTGCGCCGCTGACAAACCGTACGCGTATTGAAACTGCAAGCCTATCTCATCTCAAAGGACTGAAGTTAGCTCACCCTGTTACGGAAGAGGAGAATTTTGAAATATCTATGTTGATCGGAGCCGACTTCTACTGGGATATAGTTAAAAATGAGATTATCCGCGGCAACGGACCTACTGCTGTCAAGTCGAAACTTGGATACCTACTTTCTGGACCCACATTTAACAGCAACGTTTCAACTGTAACTACAACAATGATGAACGTATTAATTCAACATAAGCAGGAAGAAATGGACCTCGAAAAATTTTGGAATTTAGAATCGCTAGGTGTGAATAAGAAGGAAACAATGACCAATGAACAAGACTTTAATGATACGTACGAATCGAGTATAGAATTTCAAAATGGTAATACATAGCGAAACTGCCATGGAAAGATGACTTTGATGAGCATCCAAGTAACTATCAAATCACGAAATACGAAGAGAATGATCAACAGACAACGGAAGGATACGGACACATTGAAAGTATACGGCGAGATTATGGCTGATCAACAAAGACGAGGGTTTATTGAAAAAATCGACAAGGATGAATCAGCATGCAACAAAGTACACTATATACCCCACCACAGTGTGAAAAAAGATTCTTTAACAACGCCTATTAGAATCGTATTTGACTGTAGTTGCCACGAGTCGTCAGACAAAGCCAGCCTAAACGATTGCCTCAAGTCCGACCCACCGGTGATGAATGACTTAACTGGAATTTTGACTAGATTTAGATTAAAAAGATATGCCGTAACTACCGACATAGAAAAGGCCTTTCTGCAAATTGAGCTACACAAAGATGATAAAGATGTCACCAGATTTTTTTGGTTTAATGATCCCACCGACCCATCCAGTCCTTTAGTGACTTACCGATTTAGAGTAGTCCTTTTCGGTGCCACTTGTTCACCTTTCATTCTACATGCAACTATAATGAAACATCTGAAGACAAACGAGACCCGCTTCACAGATACGCTAAAGAATGGACTATACGTAGACAATATTCTTACTAGTTTGATAGCGAGAAGGAACTTATGTCTTTTTATAGAGAATCACGCCAGCTTTTCAACCAGGGAGGATTCAATTTACGGTCTTGGTCGTCCAACAGTAAAGCACTATGTAAGCTAGCAACAGATGAAAAATGTGAAGACCCAGATAAGACTATAAAGATCCTAGGATTGCGATGGAACAATGAAAAAGACACAATTGTATTACAAGACAATTTTATACCAGATTTGGAGAAAACATGCTTGACAAAACGAGAACTTTTACAGCAGTCTTCCAAGATTTTCGACCCACTGGGAATTTTAAGTCCCGTGTCCGTACGTGCCAAGTTACTCATGCAAACATTGTGGAAGGAGAAGTACGAGTGGGATGAGCCTCTACCTGATGAAATCAAGAACAAATGGATGGACATAGTTCAGGAGTTACGCAATGTCATAACAATGGAGATTCCGAGAAGCTACTTTACCAATACAATAGGTACCAGTTCTACACCCGAGCTTCATGTATTTACAGACTCTAGTCTTGTTGCATATGGAGCATGTGCTTACATAGTTAAAGGAGGACAAGCATCAATAGTCATGTCAAGAAACAGAGTTGCGCCGATGAAAGAAATTACGTTACCGAAGATGGAATTATTGGGAGCCGTTTTGGGGTCAAGATTGGCAAAACATTTGCAAGAAAACCTAGAAATCACAGATGTAATATGTTGGTGCGATAGTCAAATAGTTCTGAAGTGGATAACGTCGTCAAAACCACAGAAGAAATTTATTTCAAATCGTGTGAAAGAGATCAAGGAAAATATTCAAAATCAACAATGGAGGTATTGTCCAACGGACTCCAATCCTGCGGATTTGCTAACGAGGGGAACTTCAGCCGACAAAGTCAAAAATGCGTTCTGGATGAATGGACCGGAATGGCTTACCGTGAAATCAGAATGGCCGGAATGGGATGGAAACGCTGAACATACGCTGGAAATTGAAGAAGAGAGCTTGGAGACAACACATTCTGTTGCTACGATAACCAATGATGAACTTGGAATACACAAACTCATTAACTTAGACAATATAAGCCGTTTACAGAGGTTGCTAAGGATCACTGCATATGTTTACCGATTCGTAAGAAATTGTAGGATCGCCCAAGAACTCGGTGAAACTAGTACTCTAAAAACAGACGAAATACACAACGCAATGACTACATGGATCACCAACACACAAGAAAAATCATTTCGTGGCCAATTTATGGATATAAGTAAACAATCGTCGATTGTAAGACAACTGAAACTATATAAGGATAATGACAAAACACTACGATGTGGAGGAAGACTTGAAAATGCGCCTGTATGTGAAACAGCGAAATATCCGTATTTGTTACCCACAAAACATCGATTTACCACACTTGTTATTCAAGATGCGCACGAACGACAACTACATGCAGGAGTAAACAATACTGTGACTTTTTTGCGCCAAATATTTTGGATTCCACGTATACGACAGTCTGTGAGATCGATTCTGAAGAAATGTGTTACATGTCGCAAAGTGACAGGAAAACCGTTCCCGAAGCCTGAGCCACCACCTTTACCGAAGGACCGAGTATTAGAAGATGTACCGTTTTCCGTATCTGGAGTTGATTTTGCTGGACCTTTGCACATTAGAAATACTGACAACACGAAAGCAAAAGTTTACATATGCCTATACACATGCGCGTCTACGAGAGCCGTTCACCTCGGGCTAGTTCCAAATTTAACTGTAGATTCATTCCTGTTAGGATTCAGGAGATTTGCTAGTAGACATTCTGTTCCGAGAACACTAATATCAGACAATGCTTTGACATTCATTGTAGCCAGCAATCGCATTCATAGATTAACAAACTCTGATAAACTACACGAACAACTAAATTCAAAAGGAACAACTTGGAAATTTATAGCTAAACGAGCACCGTGGTTTGGAGGATTTTTTCGAGAAACTCGTAGGACTCACTAGGCAATGTTTACGAAAGGTACTGGGAAATGCGTGTGTCGATTCAGAGGCTTTACGAACAATTCTATCTGAAGTATAAGCCACTGTGAATGATCGACCTCTAACGTATGTGTCGACAGACTCGTCTGATCCTAGTCCAATATCGCCGTCTCATTTATTATGCTGTAGACGCATTACCACACTTCCTTATCCAAGAGACTCTAGTGAAAATAGTTTGTGTGATCCTCGCTCAAAAGACCAATTAAATGCCAACTTTATACACCGATGCAAATTGATTGAACATTTCCGTGATAGATGGAAATTAGAATACTTAACTTCACTTCGTGAATATCATCGAAACATAGGAAAAACAAACAAGAAATAAAAGTTGGAGAAATAGTCCAGATTCATGATGAGACGCATAGAAATCAATGGAAGTTGGGAATAATTGACAAGCTTTTTACCGGAGATGACAACCGTATTCGTTCCGTATAATTAAACACAGCTCGAGGGTACACGAACCGTCCGATAGCAAAACTTTATCCATTGGAAATCACTGTGACAGACTCATCTGTAGTTGAGGGAAGACCTAGTCGTGTAACTAAAGAAGCAGCAATGGTAAAAATTCACAAATGGACATCATAAGTATAGACAGTAAATGTGAAATTTGATAATGCAAATTGATAAGTGCATTTTTTGTTTTATTTCTATGGACTGTAATTTGAAATTTAATTTTTCAATTTTGTACATAATTTTAAGTAGATTTCTTTATTTCTGGAGGCCGGAGTATCATAGATTTGGCGCTAACGCGCATAGTGCAAATAAGAACTGTAACTAAGACGTACTGTAACGTCACGTTCGTAACTATGTAACGTTGTATCATTACAAAACGTCTCCATCTTGAGTAAACGTAGTATTTTTACAACTGAGTATTTTATCCACAACCCTAGTTCAAAACACTCCTAATTCAATATTTTTGGTAATGAGTACCTCTTTTTTTAACAACTTTTGGATTATGTCTTTCCACAGTTCGATTTTAATGCTGCTGATTTGAAACACGTATACAGCATAACAAAATTTACCGTTTATCATGCAACTTTGGTATTTATTGTATTGTTAAGTGCATTTGTTAAATTCCTGGATTTTAACACACGATTATGCATATTTGCATTTCTTCGGATTTAATTTTCGATTTCAGGACGTCTAACCTCACGAAGATGGGAAACGTGGGACTGCCAGCCGGCTGCCATATTGGTTCATATTCAATTTGGTGGCATGTCGAACAGACTTCTCATGTACATGATGTCTGTGGGTTCTGGTTGTTCCCCTGACAGTTCGGTGGTTTCTTTCGAAGATCATTTTATCGATTTTCCGCTTTCCTCCACCTTTGATACAACTGAGCATTCAACGGTCCCAGGTTTGATAATTCAGATTGTCCTAACTGGTTCCCGTTCTGCCTTACTTTTGTGGGGCGTCTGGAGAGTTCTTGTACAGTATGCAGTTTTACCTTTTTGTTTTTTTTTCACTGTGTTAATATGTTTAGCTGGTTGACGACATTTAGAGGTACGCATGTTAGTGCGACCCATGTCGCCTGGTTCTGAAGTATTTTCACTTTCACTTTTTAACTCGGTTGATGGCAGCATTTCGATGTTTCACACCAAATATCAAATTATTCCTCTGAATCTCTAGTACTTAAAAATCAATGTATCATAAAAAAGTAAGTAAATTCTCTGCAAGCCTGAAAATTTTCGAAATGTCAAACTAAATATCATTCCAAATAAAACTAGAAAAACTGCGACCACAGCTCACAAAATTATATACCCCCTTTCCTCCACAGAAAGATCAAATCAAAGTTTTAAATAGATGGTGCACAATGGCAATATGTACTGAACATTCTGTGAAAGTTTCATTGGATTTCACCAAGTGGTCTAGGAGTTGTCGCCATAAATTGTGTACCCCAAGGAGGACGGAATAAGGAACAAACGGATGAACGGACACCATGATCACTATATCCACCAGCTAAAGCGGGGGTGTATAATAATAAAGGAGCTACTGTAAATTTATTTCTGCAGATGGCCATTTCAACAGATATGTTTCTTCAGTGTAGATCAAATCAAGACATTTTGAAGACCATAAACCTACACTGTTAGAGAACTTATAACCAATAGCAAATAAATAAAAAGCAAAGTCTAATAAGGAGAGAGCGATGCAGGAGAGAGATACTCCTTTGGTTTAAACAAAATTTTCAATATTTAGATATTGTAAGTTTCTTAAACCAGAGCCTGTATCGCTCACCTGGCTTAATCAAGGTAACATTGTAAGTTATACAGTTGATCTTCAGTCTCTCAAACTTTCGTAGCTAAAACACCACCAATATCTTGAACTGTATTTAAAGTCTGATCATGTTTTACTAAATTTCTTTGTTGGGCTTTTTTGACAAAAATCGTTCTTGCTAAGGACCACTTTCCACACCAGTTTTGAAGTTGAGACGTCATTTTGTAAATGGCGGTTAACGAACAATTTTTCAACATCAACATCAATATCTATTTCGAAACCAAATTTCATTGAAATAGGAAAATGTTGAATTTTTCCGCCTTGGTGACCATTTTGAAAATTGCGGTCAACGAACAATTTTTAACATCAGCTTTGAAGTTGGGGTCAAAATACCATGGTTGAGGAAACTTTACATGGGATGGGGTGCAAAATTCCAATATTGGGGGGGGGGTCAGAATACCATGGCAGTAACGTCACAATAGTAGTTGTATATTTGGACGTGTCCAGCGCAGCTTTCCACGTCCAA
>MJUU01023381.1:22127-44983 GCA_002080025.1 Modiolus philippinarum
CAAAATATATTACACAATAAAGCCATATCAAAAGTAAGATAATAGTAAAAAAATGAAATTTATTGGAAGAAATACGCTACAACAAAAACAAAGCATTGGAAGTAAAAGCAAAGAGAGCACATCGACTACTGCAAAGATTCAAAATAAAGCTTATTATTTAACTGAATAAAAAGGTTAGGGTAGCGCATGCAGAGGTGCAAGCAACACAGATAGGGTGAGAGTAAAAATATGACTTAAACTATAAAAAGTAAAACAATAAAATAGTGTTTGCTATACCAGCTTCGGTTATGGTTATGGAAAAGGGAAATCGTAATCTTTAATTAGGAAAAAAAGTTTTGAAGCATTACATTAATACAGCGTTTGCTAAAGCAACTAAGGTTAGGGTTATGACCTGATAGTAGACACTACAGAACAAATAGGATTTCGTTCGCATTGGGTCGGTTACAGTTATTCACTGTAAATTTGAATAAAAACAACATTACTAATGATCTAACAACACTACAACTAAAAGGTAGGTTTTAATGTTAGGGTTAGAGGGGAGACCAAAGCTAAAATCGAGACACATATGGCAAGGCCAAAGGTCAACACTCATAGCACCTCGACTGCACCTCGACAAATACGAGAGGAGATATAGTATTACTACAATAGCACCTCGACAAATACGACTTGAACGGTCCCAATATACTACTCCTGTCCCAAGTCAGGAATATGTTGGTTATTGGCTTGTCCTCGTCTTCTTATAAAATTTTAGATTCTTGATATTTAGGGTTATTGGATGTGGTTTGTTTCCATTGATTTATTCACTTTTTTTACCTTCTTGGGGCCATTTCGGGCTTGCTATATGGCGTGAGGTTCCTCACTGTGTTGAAGACCGTATGGTGACCCCTAGATGCTTTGTTTTGGGTCGTTTTAACATGGATATGGGATGTTGTCTCCTCAAAATTTACCCCATTTTCTTTCTTTTCATATTCAGATTATAATTTTGGATATCTTCATGCGAATATCCGGAAATGATTCCTTTTCTATACAAAAACCGAAAGCGTGTACGCGCAGCCTGGACGCGCAGCCACTGCCTATTTGTAAGCAATCGAGCTCTATCAAGGTAGTCACTGCATCGACAACAGGCCTTAGTAGCAAATGAGTTTGGAGATGTTAACTTCAAACTCCATTAGTTAATTTTTAGCAACTGTAACCTTGACCTTGGGATTGGTAAACATCTGACTAAGTTTACTTTTATCCGAAGGGGATACTCAAGTTATCAGATGGAAACCAAAAAGACGGACTTTGAGATAAGGGTAACCCTTTATGCCTCGACCGCCTGGCGGCAGGGGCATAACAGTAACTTCATATTTTTAAGAATTGTAGGAGCTATCCAGAAATATAATTTGTCCTATAAGCAATACTTTGCATAACTATAGATAGATGCCCCGCCAAAAAAAAGTATAGCAACAGAAAACGTCTATTTGGTATGAAATGTAGGTCAATGGGTCTAACTACCTAGTTGACACTGTAGTACAATCAAAGATCTACATGCAGACTAACTTTCCTTGTTGTAACACTTCAATAGAATTTGAGAAAGGGACCTAAACACAAAACTTTACCAGAGTCACTCCAGCATGACATGTAGGGCAGAAACAAATAACTAATAAACCATGTAGTACTATAAAACATCTATCTACTGGCCTAAAAATGGACTAATATGCAAAACTTTAACGGACTCACTGAAGCATAAAATGCAGGTCCACAAGTCAAACTACCTAGTAAATTATGCAATTCTATCCAGGATCTAACTACTGGCCTCCTATGACTGTTCTGCCTATCAAATAGAGTTTCACAAATGTACTTGAACGCAAAACTTAAGCAGACATTTGCAAGGTTGGACATTTAATAGTAGGCTACACATAATATGTCTAAGTTCAACACTGTGTATATCAAAAATTTCAATACAAGTAATATGCCAATCTTTGATATATGCACAGTCGATATGCATTACAAATACTTCCCATCTTAAAACTGGAAGAGGGGTTATCAGAAATAATGGTACATTATGGTGATGATGGACAGACATACAGACCTACTGATGGATCAGTCAAGCACAACATACACTCTTTCCTTAGGTTCATTGTGATGGAAGGAAATGCTGAGTAATGGACCATAACTATAAATTATTCATTTGGCAGTCAGAAATGATAGTCAATCATTTTTTCTGTATTGAAGATCTCAATCTTTGAAATACTTTAATCTGAATCACCTATGCATAAAATGTAGCCAATATAACTTGATTTAATGCTTAACTAAAAATCTTCTATCCTTTAGTTGTTTAGTATCTGAATAAAATGCAAACTTTGACCATGGTCATTCAAGCATGACAGGTAAATCAAGATGACTTATTATGTGTTCACAGGTTTTGACTTAAATATGGATTGACTCAATGACTGTGGGGGCTGTGTATGTATAATGTCTTTCTGTTTTCTCCTTTTTGCCCTGTTTCTGGACTTTTGTAATTAATGTGTATTTACTACAATCAGTACTGTAAAAGGGGGTTTGTTTTTGCTAATCTTGCGACTGCTATATATTTGTGTAAATTTCCCCTCACGTAAATTATTTTTTCATTATAAACGTAACGAAACATAAGTGGGAATCACAAAAATAAAACCTCGCGAAAAGGTTTAGTGATCAAAATCGCAAAAAAATAAAATCTTTTTACAGTTTTTTACTGCCTTTGATATTACATAAAGGTTTCAAGTACTATTCAAGATGCTATCAATGAACAAAAACTCACTTGGTTATGAATAATACTTCTAACAGAAATGGAGGAATAAATATATAAATAGCCAAATTAAGAAAATACTACATGTATTTTGAAGATGCAATAAAATCAAAAATTTTAAAAATCCAAATGTCTTAAGACCTAATCTATTGATACATTTTACAGAAAATTGACCAATTTATCACTGAAAAGGGCAAACTAATAATAATATTGGTATGGTGACTACAACAACAAGCATGTAGCAATGAGAGTAGTTTATTTGCATATTGCACATAGTGACAAAACTGATATGATATAAACAACATGACTAGACATATCTAAAATGGCTAAAACATACATTGGTATTATGCACAGTATCCAAAATGAACAAATATTTTCCATTATTCAGACCTTGTATTAATAGATCTATTGTTTCAGTTGTTTGGTTACGTAAAATGTGAAAGAAGCAAAAAAACTCTAGAGAAACTGAAATATAAAAATCTTTTTAAACGTTCATATTAATATTTTGATAGAAAAGTTAGAAATGAGATTAAATTTCATTGCACTTATGTTCACAATTTTTCACTAATCAGTTATAGAGACAGTTCTTTGCACTTATGTTCACATTTTTCCACTGTACAAAGAACAATAAATTATAGAGACAGTTTATTTGATACTTCAGATCTGGATTTCTTCAGAAGTGTATTACTTATATTCAAACAATAGCTGACTCTCATTTCAAATTGATTGTTAATATATAGAGAAAATGTCAGGTTTAAGGTTCAGTTGCATCACTGTATTCACAGCAGCCCTCTACAAGATAAGCTGTGATACATGCAATATTTTCTAAAAATAGAGATACCTAGCATGTAACCTGTAACAATATGATTCAGCTGCTTAACGATAATTTTCATTACCCTGAGAAAATTATCTAAAGTAATGAAGCAAACATTCCACCTTTATTTATCAAATACCACAAGTTTTATAGAACAAACTACTAGTATGTAATGTAACATGTTATGGAACAAACTACTAGTATGTAATGTGACATGTTGTTTCTTTATTCCATTGTCAAGGTTTCAGTAAGTATTGCATACAATAATTTTTATTTCTTTTGTCTGAAATGTACGGTATCTAATTTGTACTTCAGGAAAATACTCATATGCATATTTAATGCATTTTATGTGGAAATGTCTATGAATTTGAAATTACACTAAGCATATGTTCGTCCTGATGGTGTAATGCTTAGGTACCAAACCATATTTAAATGGCTTGAAAGAAGAATTTCTTTTTTTTTTATTTGTTGACACTAAGATTTCATTTTCAAAAGTTTTGCACTAGTATGGAATAAATGGGCGTTACCTTCACTAGAAGGCCTGAATGACATAAGCCTGGTGGATGTACTGTGGCACCAGGAGAATGCTGTTTGGAAAAACAATATTACAGCAAACTTTCCTTCTGTATATACAATTAGAAACTAGAGCTGTCACCGAATGGCAACCAATTATGCCCACGCTCATTGAACCCTGAATCAATATGGCAAGTGCATATTTAAGTGCGTTGACACAATACAGGTGTTGACACAGTACAAGTATGGACACAAAAAAAATTTCCACCCTATAAATATTTAATCATAACTAATTTAATTAAGCAATTGAGGCATGTATTATACAACCTTTAATACTAAACTCCATTACATTCCTTGGTTTAAGAACCTTTATCAACTCTCCTTGGTTGGTTATCAACTGAATGAAATAAACCTTAACAAAATTAATAATATAAATAAACAAAACATATCGGAACTGTGACCTATAAAATAATTGGTTGAGTATTGTACAAAATAAAATGGCAGCTGTAACCATGGCAGTACATAAATAATATAAAGCTTTGTGCACCAACAATTAATGCTTCAATTATTGCACATAATTGCTGTTAATTATCATTCATTCAAATTAAGTAAAAAACAGAGATCTGATACATATATATATACAAAGAATAGCCAAGTACAGAGCCATAATAACTTGTTAGAGGAAAGACAACTTCTTTTCTGATAGTTTTGAGATCTGCTATACACATGTATGGTCAGAATATAAAGGCATTATTATACTTTATTTGTAATAATGAAATTATGTTCTGTAAATAAAACTAAAATTGTTGGTAATAAACAACCAAATCCTGAAGACATGTTTTCAAATAGACCACTTTCCTATTTTTGTTTATGAATATATTGTGCCTGTTGACCAAGAATTATATTGCGCAACATTGCCACGTTGAAAAACCTAGATCGTGACATCAAAAATTTCCCATTGAAAAATCTAAAATCGAAACTGGTCATAATTGGCTGTTGAGAAATAAATTAAATAAGTTCTTATATTACTGGAATGATTGTTAAAATTGAAATTAATTTTATTTTTTAACAAAACCAAAGAGCTTTCTTTTGTACAGGAAACCTGAGTTTAAACAGTTGCTGTTTATCATTAGAGATCACAATAAATTACAGGGATTTCATAATTTATTAAACTACTTATTTAACAGATGCCCTCAAAAATTAAAGTTAAGACCGACTGAAAACAGCATATCATATTCTCCTAAGTGGACTATGGTTATAAAAGCAAGCAGTTGTGTGACAAAATATTTAAACTGCTTTCTATACTATTCAAGAATTATGTCAATTTGATACAAATATGTATTACAGAAAGAAAGATGTTTTTACCAGCATTTTTGTCCTATTTCATAGCATTTCAGTTAAATGATTTCCTGTGTAAGTTTTCAAATTTAAGACCCTGAGCAACTATAGGTGACGAGGTTTTTTTTACAAATTATACATGATTCAAATGTATTTTAATTGTGATATCTAACATAACAATTTTCCATACTCTCAGTACTCCTAATATTACATTTAAATATAACTAAATACTTAGAACCCATAATGATTGCATATTGAACTGCAAAATGTATTTCCTTTTAACCTATGAGCCTCTCCATCAACTTGCATAACCATTGCTAGTCCTCATTTAAACTGATTTATTAAAGACCAATCAGATTTACTTCCTGTATACAACACTATAAAGTATATGATAACATCAAGTATGTCATATACTTGACAGTAAAGTAGATTAATCAATGTTAATTACAATTGTACAATGCAGGTCATATAAACAAGTTACATACATCAAATACCTCAAATATCAATAAATTAATGTTTTAAGCAAATAAACTATAAAATGTTCACCCAAAATGAATATGTTCAGTCACCAAAGGAAACATAAGAAAACAGCAGCATTTTGGACAAGGATTAAGATTTAAAACTATACTATGATTTAGGTCGTTTTAACCTGGAGATGGGATGTTGTCTCCTTGACATTTACCCATTTCCTTTCTTTTTCATATGGACATACACAAGATATGGGATATCCTTTATACCTGGGAAATTTTTTTAACCCAATGCATCTTTTCAAAATTGGTAAATCTGTTGCAATACACATGAATGTGAGTTTTCTGTGGATCAAAGTGAATGTATCATATCAAATCCTGATAAATAAAAAATGTGCTGCAAATTTGTTTTCTGTTTGCTTTTTTGAACAGTAGAGTCATAATACTCAACACAAATATCAGCCTTTAATTTATGCCAAGGATGTCTCTAAAATTCCTTACAGTCGAGAAAAATGTCCACAAATAGCAACAAAAAGTCGAGGAAGACTGCACCTAACAATCATACAAGCTTTTTTGTATTAGTACATGTATATAAAAACAATTAAGAGAAATATATTTTGAAGGCAGATCCTTGTTTGCATATTAAATCCTTTGTGCTTTATGACAAAAATGGGATTTTTGAGATGCAAGATTCCTATTATTCAATGATACTTAAAAATCAAGTCAGTTATCAAAAATAAATCCAAAAGGGTAGAAAAATTAAGACTGATATAAAATATTAAGATTCATAAAAGTATTTTTTAATCAAAATATTTGAGGACAATCTGTGACAATAATATAATTGACATACACAATGTTGACAATAGTTGATATCACAGACACATTGTCTATTACTACATATACAGAGTATATTACACATCAGTATACATTGTATAAATATGTACTAACATTTATATAAAGTTAAAACACTGGGTGATCAACAAAACTTTTGGAACAAAAAGGATTTGTACTGGACTTTATACTTATTCAAAGGGGAATAAAACTTAGCGCAGAAAAAAAACATTCAGTTATCGTAGAATTTTAAAATTAATTAATACATTTGTTTACCAGTAAATAAAACTACCAACATATAATACTAAGATGAAAATTTCGACTATTATGTATAGTGATGATTCTGTAAAAATCCAGTGATCTTACATAAAAAAGTACTTACTTTAAAATCTATATACAGTTTCACAACCAGGTGTATTCAGTTTATGTAGCAACAAAAATTATGAAATTTGTCTAAATAATTCTGTTAATAGCTGAAAGACTAAACCAAAGTATTCATCATTAAATATCTTTTTGGATTATCAAAAAGAAAAAGAAAAGAAAATTCTCTCAATATTTTCACTTAGGGCTATTTCCGGATATAAATGTAAGGAGGGGGCATATGGCAGTACCCACAGTGCAAAAAACTTCATTTCTTTTTCTATGTGCCGTTTGTTTAGGGAAAGTTTCCAACATACCCTACAACCCATCACATCTTCATTAAGTTGCATTCCATCATCCAAAAAACAATTATTTCTTGAATAGCCCTTAGAAAAAGATAATGTCCGAGATGTGAAGGAGGACTCAACATAATGAAATACTTTGAAATAACATAATGCAATATTAAATCTGAAATGACATAATACAATACTTTAAAATTTAAATATGTACCAATCATATAAAACTGAAAATGAGTTCTAAGCAAAATTTTACAACTGTAGCAAACAATCATCAAACTTGTACAATGTTTCCGTGATTGGGTTATTTATTTTTAACAGTACAATAATTAGATATACACATGTATCAGCAAACACTGACATATGTATATTTAATATCAACATAGTATTAAACAAATATACACAGTATATTGTTTGACAAATGGAACACAAGATGAACAAAAAGGTATAAGAGTAGTATATAAGCACCAATAAAGAGAGTCATAGTTCTACAACTACCAACACAAGGTAATAAACAATTATAAATCAATATGCTCTCATAATTCTAAAAAATACTGTTAACTATGAACTTTCCACACTGTCTTTTTTTGGTGGTTATCGAAATCAATTTCATTTTGCCCAGCCTTACTTAGTATTTGTCTGCTGAGCTATTAAATCACCAAATTACATAAAAATCTTTTCAACAGTTTTATTTGGCTTCATCACTTATGCGAAAAAAGCGAAAATAAAACTGCCATGCAAATTTCCTGTTTACAGTTACAAAATGAACTGAAAATATAAATAGATCTTTTTTCTTAAAGTACTACGAATGTATAACCCTGATTTTAATAGATATCAGTATATGAAAAATTATTTTCAAAATGCTAATTATAAAATCAATTACAGTGTATGCATATTCATTTTATGATCTATTTTTATCAGACCAGATATGAACTATGAAACAAAGGAGAGAATTCTGAACTTCATGCCTATTATGAATGGAACGACAAAACAAAAATGTTAACTTTTGTGATTAAGTCATAAATATTGTAAAGGTTTAATAGGAGGACTAATATTTCTATTGTCACTGGGTTCTGAGTTTTGGATATGCAAATTAATGGAACATCAAATCACATTCAATACTGGCAACTTGTACAGTTAATAAATATTCAAATTGCAAATGAATTCCTAATATGCAAAATTCCATTACTTAATAAATATTCGTAATGTAAATGAATTTTGAACAAGCAAATACTAAATGGTTGATCTAGATGCAAAACATGATGACATCATTCATAATTACATTGTAATATTCAGATTGGGCATTTATAGAATTGCAACATATCTAGAACAACTAGATGGAACCTTTGTTACGATGAAATAAATTAAACAATCCTGCAAGGAACAAAAATAACTAAAGCACCAGATGTACATAGTATTCTGTGGAAGCAGATTGTCATTTTGTAAATTCATCAGTTTTATGCGAAAAAAATATTACACCTATCAATTATATTGCAAAAATTATAGCATTTAGTTCTGATATGCCAAAACTAAAGCTTGTGCTAAAGCATACAGATTTCTGCTTCCTTTTGTTAATTAAAACAGATTAAAACAAAATTAGCATAATGTAAAATACTGTTTACATTGACTTTCTGTTGGTAAAAACACATTCAAAAGGACAAAAAAATATATAATAATAAAATTTACATCTTTATCAGATCAAAAAGTTCACATTGTTTGTCTCGATCCAGATTTAGATAAAGTTATAAACTTCTTTTTTTGCAAAAAAGTTACCCTTAATTAAAATAAATGTAAGCACAATACCAAAAACAGTCAATTCTTCTGGTAAAAAAATAACAGTTACGAAATACACCTCTAATATTTTCTTTCATGTTTTCAGAAAAAAATACAATGATTAAGAAGTAAACATAACAAACATAGACTAATATATTCCTATATCATCAGAGTACAAGCTTCAGGTTAACTGGCAAAACTAATAAATGTCTAAATAATGATAAACTGATGAAGGATGGAGACTTATAGTAGTAAGCACTGCTTATTTTTCTGTCTAACGGGTTGAGGTTGTAAAACTGCTCGACAAGCTTCATCAAATACCTGCAAAATAAATAAACATAGTATTAAATGAATATAAAATCCACTGGTGCTAAGGGCTGTCTTGAAGTTGCTGTGAGGTATGAGCAAAGCTCATTGTTGAAGGCCTCATGGTGACTTTAAGATGAAGAACAACAATTACAATGTTGTTCCATTGCTTATTTTTACAATGTTTTTGTAGAAACTTTGTCTCATGGGCATTTACTTCATATCCCTTCATTGATTATAGGTATTTAATGGTTACAAAGTTCACCTTGTTATGGCAAATGTTCATTTAATTTAAGTATATGTTCATAGTAATTTAATTTTTCCTGGATGTACCTATGCCATCCAAGATGTGTGCATATTCAAGGTTTGATGATCCTACCATAACAAAAGATCTGAACTAATCCTTTTAAAACAGATGAAATCGTGAAGTTGCATGCGTTGTAGTGCTAAGCATGCCACATTTGTACCAAATTTTCTGTAAAACAGGTAGTTGATACATTAGAGCTATAAAAATGCTGGCAACACACAACCCATTATTACTAGAAAGTAGAGAACCCAATTTCAAATGAATCCCCACAGGCAGAGAGGGGAACTTTGTGACGAAATATACTTAACAGAATGATGGATGGACGGAAAAATGTACACCAATATACACTTCACTTGTCTAGTAGGGGTATATAATACTAAAATTAAATTGTGAGTCTTCCATGGAAGACTTGTGTCGCCTGCACTGCTGATGTCCGAAACTCAAATTTCTAAGTGGTTAAACAGGAAAAAGATGTCTGACACACCTAAATTCGCAATATGGAACCCAATACTAAAGTCACATACTGAATTTCAAGTGGCTGTCATTTGACGCAGCTGTGAAAACTGTTACAAAAATTTTTACCATGGACAATGTTTGTTGAAAATATTCCAAGTCGGTAAGGAAATAGATGTCCGACAGACTTGAAATGGATAAGCACCATATGAAACCCAATACTTAGGTCACATACAAAATTTTAAGTGGCTGTGATTTAAAATTGCTGAGAAAAAAAAGTAGAATTTTTAATTAACATTTACAGTATTTGTTGAAAATATTCCAAGTCTTTAAACAGGAAGTAGATGTCTGACAGACCTTGATTCAATTAGCGCAATATAGAATCCCATACTAAAGTCATATACAAAATTTCAAGTGGCTGTGATTTGTAGTTGCTGAGAAAAGTGTAACGAAATTTTCTACCAGTGATAGTACTTGCTGAAATATTCCAAGTTGGTAAACAGGCAGTAGATGTCCGACAGACCTGAATTCGATAAGGGTAATATCGACCCCATACTTAAGTCACACACAAAATTTCAAGTGGCTATGATTTGTAGTTGCTGAGAAAAATGACACGAAAAAGTGGAACAGACAATCGCCGCAAGACAAGTGATCCCTATCTGTCACCACACACTATGTGTGCAGGCGACACAAAAATACAGCATTTGAAAATTCTCAATGTCTTTAACCAAAACAAATCTTTGCATAATTAAGTGACTTCTAAGCATAATCCTAAATTAAAAAAAAAATACATTGGTACCCCAGGTGTTTGAGCCATAGAAGTTTGACTGTTTATTTTGTAAAGAACATTAATATACCTATTATCATAAAATAACCAACAACTATCATATGATTTTGTCCAAACTGCTTTAAGGATGGTCACTCTCTCAGGTTTTTGAAACTGTCTCTGACTTTCAGAATTCTCATATTTTATCCATCATGATGCATTAGAAAATTTTGCACTGACCCCCACTTTTCACTTCAAAATATGTTTGTATACATCTTGAATAAACTTTTGACAAAATTTGATGAAATTCTTGATATACATGTATCTCACTATTTCAAAGGTCGGTTGCTTTAATGCAGTATAAATGAAAAATCTAGAGGAGTTCCGTTTCCTGCCAAAATATCAAACACTTAAATCTCAAAAATGCCCATACTGACCTATCAATATTTTTTGCTTAAATTGATAAATAATCGATGTTCCAATAAATAAACATACTAATTTCAAAACCTTGATACTATGAACTTGAGGAGTGACCATCCTGAAAGTATATCTGATGACATCTAGAAAAGACAATGCCTTGTGTGTAATCCTGTTGAATATCATTCACAGCTCATAATATGCTAATTGTTCAAAAGCTTTGAATGTATAAACAGGTTAGTTATCCGTCACGAATTTATTCTGTAAACAGCAAGTTCAGAGGTGTAAAACTCCGCTAAATTAATCAACAAACCTGTTTTAATCCTCTCTGAGTTAAAGCTGAACATTCCATATATTTAACAGCTCTAATTTTATTGGCTAACTTTATTCCCTGTTCTCTTTTTATTGGTGATAAACCCTGGGCAGTAAGCTGACCAATAGCTTCTTTGTTTTCTCTCAGATCTATTTTAGTTCCTGAAAACATTATGACAGGTTCATGTATGTAACTTTTTAGGTTAAATTATAAAACAGGAAATATATACATCAAAGATATGACAAATACTTTACTCTTAGAATACTGTTCTCCTATGTGTCGGTTCTATGTTTTTTGTGAATTAAATGGATGTTGGAATAGACATGAAATTGTCTTTAACTGTTTTTTGTTTTGGAAGAAAGTAACTTGAAATATATCCTGTCTAAATTGATGTAATACATATGGAATACAGGACATTTTGTTTTTGATGCTGACTTTATCATATTCAGTATCAAAAGAGCCTGTTAGGGCGAGCTTAAAGCGTTACGCCTTGATAAAGTCTGTATAAAAAACAAAAATCCCTATATTTCTTTTATAGGTAATTCACAAAATGATAAATAGAACTCTAATTCTATTTTCTATTTTAACACAGTTAATCTATTGTTTGTTGCAATAATTTTTATTAATTCTTCATTCAACATACTATGTGTATGAACACGACAATTAGTACCAAAACATGACGTCACCATAGCAACCTGCATGTGACGCCTTCACACTGACCCAATAATTTTGTGATAATGTCCAGATTGGTGACACTGAAATAATCAGTCTTTGCAGATCAAAAGATTCATTAAAATTACAGATAAAAATATATACAACAGCAGTTGATTCTCCGTCATTATGAAATGCTGTTTTTAGGCCTGACTATTATTTATATGTCTTATGCTTTTCTATTTTTTCTACCATTGTAAAGGCATGCAGAGGATTGAAATCCCAGAATATGCAGTTTTGTCAACTTATACCAATCGGAAATCCTTTCATCATTTGCAGCTTTTTAGAATCATTGTATCTCATGTCATAAAATGTACATGTAAGAATATTCTAGCATTTGAATTTGTTTCAACAATTTGTTTCTGGGTCTTTAAGAGCTTATCATTCAGTACATGTGCCTGCTCATTTTGAAGTCTGTGCAACAACTGCTTTTTGTACTAAAGTTATAAATTAACTCTGCCACATCTCAACAAATTTCTATCCATATTCAAATTTGAATTTTACAAAATAACTGGACCTGTGGACAACCAATAATTTGTAACAAAATAAACTCATTTCATTTGTTTGTATCAGTAGACTACCTCATATCTGCAGTTTCATGAAAAGACTTACAAGCTTATTGTTAAAGGCCTCATGGCGACTTCAAGATGATGAACAATAAAAGCATTGTTCCATTGCTTGGATCTACCGTGTATTTGTAGAGACTTTGTCTCAAGTGCATTTCCTCCATATCCTTTTATTGTTTGTCTACATATGTAGAGAAGGAAAACAAATTTCAACCATAAGTCTTACCAACTAATATAACTGGAGCATCAGGACAATGGTGTTTTACTTCGGGATTCCATTTGGTGGTTACATTTTCAAATGATGAGGGACTCACAACACTAAAGCATATTAAAAATACATCTGTCTGTAAAAGAAAGAAAACATTTGTTCTATAGAAAGTAAAGCATTAAAGTAGAATTACTTTGTGGAGTGATGTATAATAAGGAAACTGTTGTCAAAAGGCATTGGTCACTAGTGATACCCCTGCTCCCAGCATTCAGCACATAAAAAGGAAAAATGCACAAACTTGGTAAACAGGAGGAGGCAGTTTGAGGATGACGAAAATACTGTATGACATGTTGACAGACTGAGAGAGGTAAAACAATATACCCATCTCCTTCAGATCCTTGAGATCCTTGTTGAACAAGAATTTGTCTAATTGACACAATACTCTGCCTTGCAACTGTTTTGATGGATGCTAAATTTTGTTATCAGTAAAGTACGAAATAAGTGACAGAGACATTTTTTATATGATTTGAAAATAATGTGCCCTTAGGTTTTAATACTGACAAAAGCATTATAATTATGCAAGTAATATTTCATTAAATTCTTGTAAACGGAGCCCTCAGAGAGGTTGAAGATTCATATGGCAGATACTGAATGACAGGTAGAACTAATGTGAGGATGGTTGACCAGACCCTACAATCATTACTTAATCAGGAAACTGGATGGGAAAAATTATTAGACAGACGGAATAAAAGATGCTTATGTCTAATGTATGATATAGTAAACAACCAGTGTCCTTCGTACTTGTGTGATCTTTTACCGCCTTAAGTTTCGGAAATATCTAATAATCCTCTACGTAATGGTGAAAATTATGTTGTTCCTAGTTGTAGATTATTATTAACAAAATCTTCCTTTTTTCCATCTACATTTACAAGCATGGAATAATTTGAGTCTTGATGACAGAAATTGTCAAATTAAGAGAAGTTTTAAAACCAGTTTAAACAAAATTCCTACGAATTCTTCTGTTCCTGTTTGGTATTTTCATGGAACAAGAAGAATGAATATTTTACATACTAAAATCCATTATAATAATAGTGCATTGAATTATGATCTTTATAGGTTTAACTTAAGGGGGTTCGCTACTCAATTTGAAAATAAATAGGATTTCCAATAAACATGATTTTTTGTTAGAAAATTAAAATAGAAGTAATTTAAGTGAAAAAAATTGATAGGTTAATGGTCTCGTTCTTGAGATTTAAGTGATTGAAAATTTGGCGGGAAACGGAACTCCTCTGATTTTTCGTAGGATTAACATTAGCACTGTTTGGCCATGAATGAATGTGACAGAATAAATAGAATTCAATGATTTTTTTACAGAAAGCTCACAAAGATGTATAAAATGAAAATATTGAAGAAAATAATGGGGTCAATGGGCAAAATAATATAAGGCTTTTAAATGGATAAAACCCGAGGATTCCGAAAATCTGACAGAAATCCCAAAACATGAGGAGCGAACCTCCTTAAGAGACAATCCTAGCTGTGCGTGTGGATTTCCATGTGAAAACTCATTCCACTTTTTCATGGAATGTCCTAATTATAATAATATTCCGCACAATCTTTTCTTAGTCCTGGGTGTATATGGAGATATTTCTTTAAATTGTATTTTGTTTGGAATTAAAAATTATCCTGTAGAACAGAATGTTGACATTTCTCTTGCAGTTCATGAATTTATAAAACATAGTAAACGCTTTGATTAGTGGTTGCAGTGTGTGTATGTATGTATGTGTGTGTGTGCATGTGCGTGTGTGTGTAAGTGTAACTTAAATTATATTTTTTGGAATGTATTAAGAATAATTATTTACATGTTCATTTGCTGTCATTACCTTATTATGTTGTATATTGTAGGGAGAGGGCTTTATATAATGTTGTGATAACTTGTGCCGGATCCCATTGCTGTAAATATTTTGAGCAATAAAATATGTTTAATTCAATTGTTTAATTCAACTTAATGTAGCTTTTCAAAAGGCAGATTAATATATTTATTGTAAACATAAGGATCTGTATCTACAATAAGATAAATTCTTCTTCTTGTGTATCAGGTTCATCAAGGCAAGAACAGAAGGGAAGAGAATACACTAATGGAAGATTGAAGAAAGACAATATATCTATCAAAATAATTTAAGGGTAAAAATAGTAATGGTGCATTACATGATACCCCGCCAAGTTTCACAAAATTTCAAAGTTTAAAGAGGCATAACTCTTGATCTCTGTGTACTTCTGAACCCAAAATTATACTTGGCCTGTGTTTTATGGCGAACAACTTACATACCAAAATAGAAGGCAGTATGTTATTTCATTCACAAGTTATCAGTCGGGAACCCTATAATTTGCAAAATTTCTAAGTTTCAAGGGGCATAACTCCAGGACCCACTAGACCTCTGAACCAAAATTCAAACTTGGCCTGTGTTTTGTTATTAACAAGTTACATACCAAGTTTGAAGACAATGTATTAATTAATTCACAAGTTATGAGTCGGAAACCCAAAAATTCAAAAAATTTTGAAGTTTCAAGGGTCATAACTCCAGAACCCCTTGGACCTCTGAACCAAAATTCGCACTTGGCCTGTGTTTTGTTATTAACAAGTTACATACCAAATTTGAAGCCTGTATATTATTTAATTCACAAGTTACTTACATACCAAATTTGAAGCCTGTATATTATTTAATTCACAAGTTAAAAGTCGGAAACCCTAAAATTCGCAAAATTTTGAAGTTTAAAGGGGCATAACTCCAGAACCCCTTGGACCTCTGAACCCAAATTCGAACTTGTCCTGTGTTTTGTTATTAAAAAGTTACATACCAAATTTGAAGACAATATATTATTTCATTCACAAGTTATCAGTTGGAAACCCTAAAATTCGCACAATTTCAAAGTTTCAAGAGGCATAACTCCAGAACCCCTTGGACCTCTGGACCCAAATTCGAACCTGCCCAGTGTTTTGTTATTAACAAGTTTTATACCAAGTTTGAAGACTATATATTATTTCATTCACAAGTTATCAGCCGGAAACCCTAAAATTTGCAAAATTTCAAAGTTTAAAGGGGCATATCTCCAGAACCCCTTGGACCTCTGAACCCCAAATCAAACTTGGCCTGAGTTTTGTGGTAAACAAGTCACATACCAAGTTTGAAGACCTTATGTTATTTCGTTCACAAGTTATCAGTCGGAAACCTTCGGGGGACGGACGGATGGACAGACAGACAGACAGACAGACAGACAGATACACGACTGAGGGTATCACATAATACCTCGCAACTTCGTGTGGCGGGGTATAAAAACACCAGAAACCTATATTTTTCAAAATTCCACTAAGTCAAAGGGCCATAACTCTGTACAAAATCAACTGACTTGAACCAAATTCTGACTTGATCTGTATCTCGACAAGGTATACTCATATACCAAATATGAATCAATATGTCAAGCGGTTACAGAAAAAAACTCAGGAAACCTACATTTTTCAAAATTTGACTAAGTCCAAGGGCCATAACTCTGTACAAAATCGACCAACCGGAACCAAATACTCATATACCAAATATGAAATTAATATGTCAAGTGGTTGCAGAAAATAACTCCGGAAACCTATATTTCTCAACATTTCACTAAGTCCAAGGGCCATAACTCTGTACAAAATCAACTGACTGGAACCAAATTCGAACTTGATCAGTATCTCACCATAGATATACTCATATTCCTAATGTGAAATCAATATGTCAAGCGGTTAAGAAAAAATCTCCAGAAACCAAAAAGTTAATGGACGGCCAGACGGACGGATGGAGGGTATACCATAATACGTCCGTCTTTCGACGGGCGTATAAAAATCATCTGTATGTTTATTTCATTTCATTTTCATAAATATATTCTAAGCTTCTAAGTAACATAGATGATTTTAAATTTTTTATTCTTTTTTACATAATGCATAAATAGCATCATTGAACATGTTGAAACTAAGTGTTTCAAACAATGTACTAATTTAAAGAGTTATCTCCCTTAAAGCATCATTGAAACTGAGTGTTTCAAACGCTGTAATAATTTAAGGAGTTGTCTCCCTTAACCTAGATCTACTACGTATACCTAAAACTGAACATGAAATGTCTGAGTCTCAGTGTAATCAATAGCTCACCAGGGTTGATCAAGATTGTGCTTCCAAATGATACATATATATTCTAAACCATGACTTACCTGTGGATAAGACAAGGGACGTAACCTATCATAGTCTTCTTGCCCTGCAGTATCCCATAATCCTAAGTTGACAGAATAACAATCAACCACCATATTGGCTGTATAATTGTCGAATCTACAAAATATATACAGATATCAAGCAGGATAGTATTGGATACATACTTGCTGACAATATTTCTAAATAATGTAGAAATTGAAGTAAAACATTGAAGCAGTAACTGCCTGCTAAGCTAACCTCTTTGCAAAACATTATGACATGTTGAATATCTATGTAAACCGACGAGAACAAGTTGATCAATTCCAAAAGATAACATGAAAAAGCAGAAAGAGATAAAGGTGGAAGGGACAACCAGGGCAACAAGTTTTGATTGCCACTGGTAAAGAGGAGAAATGAGACAGGAAATTTAGCCTCCCATATCGCCTTGAAAGGCTTCTCTCGGAGAAAAATATAATTGGGGTCTTTACACTGCATCTTAAGTTTTGTTTCTTCACTCAGTTAATTTATAATGGTTTGCTGCCAGTTTTCTGTACTATGGTCTTACTACACAGCATAGTCAGGGCATTTATAAATATCCACCACCTTGGGACATAGCCTTCATCTCTGTAGATAGAGCGCCTGAAAACCAATTCAGGTGCCAGGTACCTTACAGGATGTAAATGATATCAAAATTCCTGTGACTTTAAGAAATATTCTATTTATAACTTACACATTAGGTACATATTCTCCAGAGAAACTGTCTGTGGTATGTTTTAACGATTATTCTAACTTACACGGTGGGTACATATTCTCCAGGGAAACTGTGTGTGATACATTTGTAATTTTGAACGATTATTCTATTTATAACTTACATGGTAGGTATGTTTTCTCAAGGGAAACTGTCTGTGGTAGGTTTTAACGATTATTCTATTTATAACTTACACGGTAGGTACATATTCTCCATGGAAACTGTCTGTGGTATGTTTTAATGATTATTCTATTTATAACTTACACGGTAGGTACATATTCTCCAGGGAAACTGTCTGTGGTATGTTTTAACGATTATTCTATTTATAACTTACACGGTAGGTAATTATTCCCCCCTTGGAAACTGTCTGTGGTATGTTTTAACAATTATTCTATTTGTAACTTACAGGGTAGGTACGTATTCTCCAGGGAAACTGTCTGTGGTATGTTTTAATGATTATTCTATTTATAACTTACACTGTAGGTACTGTCTGTGGTGTGTTTTAATGATTATTCTATTTATAACTTACACGGTAGGAAAATTTTTTCAAGGAAACTGTCTGTGCTATGTTTTAATAATTATTCTATTTATAACTTACACTGTAGGTACGTATTCTCCAGGGAAACTGTCTGTGGTATAGGATATCAACATACATGTTTTACCAACAGTACCATCCCCAACAACTACACATTTAATAGGTCTTGGATGTGCCATTCTTTATTTAATCTGAAAAAATTTGTAAATGTTAATTTTATTAGTGTATAATTGCTAACAAACACAGCATAATTTAAATACAGCTTATTATGCAGGGACACATTTGGATATCTGAGGATACAGAAATTCATAGCTGTAGTTGCAAATTGTAACTAGAGATGGGAACAGTCGCAAATGACAGCTAATCCCCTTGCCCGCTGTCAAGAAATAATAACCCTAATATAATCTAAAGATGTATAAATGTTGAAGATACATCCACTTAACATTAAAATCATTGATCTGTGACTTGTAGGTTCTCAGATATAAACATTAACGGAAACTTTAACCCAAGTCAGTCAAGTGTAAAATGTAGGTCAAAGTGACCCAATTATCATCTGAAGCTGCAACACTCTCCAAGATGCATCCACTGACCAAAGATGATTGATGCGCCACATGTAGTTTCTCAGATATGAACCTTAATGCAAACTTACATGGTAGTCATTGAAGCATAAAATGTAGGTCAGATGGACCCAACTATCATCTGAAGCAGCATCACTCTCCAAGATGCATCCACTGACCAAAGATGATTGATGTGCCACAAGTAGTTTCTAAGATATGAACCTTAACACAAACTTTAACCCAAAGCGTAAAATGTAGGACAGAAATAACCAATTATCATCTCTCAAAGCTCATCCACTGACCAAAGATGATTGATGTGCAACATGTAGTTTCTCAGATATGAACCTTTAAGGAAAGTTTAACCCGAGTCATTGAAGCATAAAATGTAGGTCAAAGTGACCTGATTATCATCTGAAGCAGCATCACTCTCGAAGATGCATCCACTGACCTAAGATGATTGATGTGCTACATGTAGTTTCTCATATATGAACCTTAACTTTAACCTGAGGTGGCACGAACGGACAGACACTTTGACGGACGGACAGAGGGTTGAGATCCTATATCCCCTCCCCAATTCCGTTAGGCGAGGGGATAATAAAGCATTAGTGCATTTAAAGTGTTTGAGAAATACGAACAGATTTCAAGAAAGACATACAAAAAAAAATGTTCATAATTTTGGATTTTTTATTCTAGTATCCTTTTTCTACCTTTTTTCATTTGCCACTGTATTGACTAAACCAGTCATTCTTAATTTTGAAACAGTTGTACACAGTGACCTTAAAGTTCATAAGTTAACAATGAAAGGATAAGGAGTAAAAAAAAAACATGATTAACCCAAGCAATGGAACAAGGCTTTTATTGTTGTTCTTCATCTTGAAGTCATCCTAACCTTTTAACAATTTATTTCATTTTTCTTTTTTGAAATCCTATTTTTCATAAACATAGGTAATCAACAATTACAAAATTCACCTCGTTATGGCACATGGACACAGAAACCCAATTTGGCCAGGGAGCTCATTTACCATCCCTAATGCATGAATACAAAGGCTAGATGATCTTATCATGTACAGTAACCGAGACCTGAATTCGGACATAAACTTGAATGTAAGTCAATCATGCGGAAACAATAGGTCAAAGTGATCTAATTTTGCCTGGATGCTGACCTACCGCCAAAGATGCATGCACATGCAAGGTTAGATGATCAGGCCAAATAAAATAAAGGGCTACGCCGAGCGCAGCATGATACGACCGCAGCATGTCGTCCACTGAAATTTGAAAAAGTGTAATTTAAAGTGAGTATGGACATAGGAAAGAGCTTGACACAATAATTAGATGGACGCNGGAAAATATAGGTCAAAGTGACCTAATTTTGCCTGGATGCTAACCTACCCCAAAAGATGCATGCACATGCAAGGTTAGATGATCCTACCATTTACAGTTACTTAGATCTGAAGTAGGAAGTAAACTTGAATGCAAGTCACTCATGCGGAAAATATAGGTCAAAGTGACCTCATTTTGCCTGGATGCTGTCCTACCACCAAAGATGCATGCACATGCAAGATTAGATGATCCTAACATGTACAGTTACTTAGATCTGAACTTGGATGTAAACTTGAATGTAAGTCAATCATGCGGAAAATAAAGGTCAAAGTGACCTAATTTTGCCTGAATGCTGACCTACCACCAAAGATGCATGCACATGCAAGGTAAGATGATAGTACCATGTACAGTTACTTAGATCTGAACTCAAAATAAACTTGAATGTAAGTCGATCATGTGGAAAATATAGGTCAAAGTGACCTCATTTTGCCTGGATGCTGACCATGTACAGTTACATAGATCTGAACTTGGACCTAAACTTGAATGTAAGTCAATCATGTGGAAAATATAGGTCAAAGTGATCTAATTTTGCCCGGATGCTGACCTACTGTCAAAGATGCATGCACATGCAAGGTTAGATGATCCTAACATGTACAGTTACTGAGATATCAACTCGGACCTAAAATTAAATGAAAGCCAGTCAAGTGGAAAATATAGGTCAAAGAGACCTAATTTTCTTGGAGGCCGTGAGATAGCCCAAGATGCATCTGTACACAAAGTTTGATGACCCTACCCTTCATAGTTACCAAGATATATACCTAAATGCGGATGCAGACGAAGACGTGGATGCCTGGGGTACTCCAATAGTCCTCCTCAACTTCGTTGAGGCGAACTAAAAATATCTTGAACTTACAATGACGTCAGTGTTTGTAACAAATGTCTAACTACAGTGATGTGATAAAAGTATTGCAACATTTAAAATTTTTTTATCAAAAGGACTGCTGTTAAAAAATAAATTCTCCTGGATTATTTCACACAAATGTAGCTTAAAAAGGACTAGACATGCAGTTTTCTAGAAGTAACTTAGAAATATATTATGACAAAACAAGAGAAGGGGCAGTCGGAAACGACAGCTAATCCCCTCGTCCGATTGTTGAATGTTAATCTAATATTAAAAGCACTCTTCAAAGTTGTACCATTCATGATCTGGCTTGTTACTTAAATCTGAGCCAGTCATGCAAGAAATGCAGTGACCTATTTCAATCAGGAGCCTCATACCCATAGCATATGCATCTACTGATGAAAGATTAATCTTCTACAAGTAACAGTGTTTTCCCAAGTCCATTTTTGCGTAGTTGTAGTATCCCAGATCTGGACTCTTACAAAAACTTTAAACTAAGTCACTCATGCATGAAATGTAGGTCAAAGTGACCTAATGTTTACCTGGAGCTTCGTTATTTTCCAAGACGCATCTACATACAAAATATTATTCCTCTACGAGCTGTAGTATCCCAGATCTGGACTCTTACAAAAACTTTAACCTAAGTCACTCATGCATGAAATGTAGGTCAAAGTGACCTAATTTTTAACTGGAGCTTCGTAACTGTACATCTACATACAAAATATTATTCCTCTACAAGTTGTAGTATCCCAGATCTGGACTCTTACAAAAACTTTAACCCGAGTCACTCATGCATGAAATGTAGGTCAAATCCACCTATTCTATATATCAACCTTAAGTACATGTACTCCTCAAGATGCATCCATGGACAAACATTGTCAATCGACGACTTGTTATTCAAAAGATATATGGTCTTAAGTTTGAATGGACAGACAAACAGATGAACAGACTAACGGACAAACGGACGAACGGGCGAAACGCTATATCCCCTCCACAACTTCGTTGGGTGAGGGGATAAAAATTACAAACTTTGAAAGGGAACACCCAAAGACAATCGTAACCAAACTTGGTTCCAATTGGCTCAGTAAGTTCAGAGGAGAAGACATGTGAATGCATTTCCTTTAGGGTCCCTATATTAAACTATGTTCCACGCTGGTGGCCATCTTCGTCAAAATCACAGACTTTGAAGGGGACAAGCCAAGGACTATTGTGACCAAGTTTTGTTGAATTTGGCTTGGTAATTTCAGAGGAGAAAATCTTTGGATGTATTTCCCATAGGGTCCCTATGTTAAACTATGTTCTCTGCTGGCAACCACCTTCAATGAGGTATGAACATAAAAATCACAAACTTTCAAGGGGACCACCTAAAGACT